>CM065141.1:28816941-28819441 GCA_033026305.1 Cirrhinus molitorella
ATGATTAATCGCGATTAATCGCATCCAAAATAAAAGTTTATGTTTACATACTATATATTTGTGTACTATGTATATTTATTATGTATATATAAATACACACACATGCATGTATATATTAAGGAAAAATATTTTAGATTTATATCTAAAATATTTATATTTATTTATAATCTAAATTGTATATAGGTGTAAATATATACACATAAATATATTTTTAAATATATGTGTATTTAAATGTACATAATAAATATACAGAGTAAACACACATATAGTATGTAAACAAACTTTTATTTTGGATGCAATTAATCACGATTAATCGTTTGACAGCCCTAATTTTTACATTTCATATATTAAAAAAAATATATATTTTTAAAATAATTGATATATTTTTCCCATTTATTTTCTATTTTAAATGAATGCTGTTCACAACTGTTTCCAACATTGATAATAAATCAGCATATTAGAATGATTTCTGAAGGATCATGTGACACTGAAGACTGATGCTGAAAATTCTGAAAAACTGAATTGCAATAGTATTTCATAATATTACTTTTTTCTGTCTTTTTGACCAAATAAATGGAAAATCTCACTGATCTTTTAAATGGCAGTGTATATATAGCTTGTTCAGTCACTCTTTCATCACGAACACAATGCAGTATTTTGGCTCTCTGTGATGTGTGATGTGTTGGTGTAGTGGATATTGTGCTCACGTTGAACTGTGCGCTGATGCTGGGAGGTTTCTTCTTCTTGTGCAGATGCAGCAGTGATTTAGTGATGCGGTCGTGGAGCGTCAGGCAGCTCAGATACTTCAGGGATTTGACATCCAGCAGATGCTGCAGACACACAAACACATTCAGCATCATTTCAGCTCCTTGATGTTAAAAAAAAAGACAAATAAATGACATAAAACAGCCTAAAGAGTAATTTACCTTTGGGAGGCTGGGTTTCGCCTTGTAGTTTTTGTTTCTCCTTCAGAAACAGAGAAAGAACGAGACAGAATTAGAGTCAGAGTCAGAGTGAATCTCTTTGCCGATTCGTGCGGCTGGTGTTCAGACTCACATCAAGATGCCCTGTGCTCGCTCCAGCAGCTTATTATTCATCGAGTTCACAAAGATCCCCTCCTCCTCATGGGACGAGAACGAGGAGACACGCTCGCACCTCCTGAGACAACAGAAAGGAGACACGCATTCACTTACTCACAATCATAGGGCTGCAACAAATGATTGATTTGATTATCGAATATTCTAACGATTAATCGACTAATCATCTATTATTTCAAAGATAAAGAACAGTGATAAAAATGAACCTTCCCATTATAAGGTGATATTTGACTCATTTTTTTAACCCTTGTAATGCCATTTTTCTAACTTTATTAAATGCATGTCATCTTTTGTGCCAAAAAACTTAGATTTTTAAACTTGTACCAAAATGTTTAAGTAAACAATAAGTCCAATGAAAATAATAAGATAAAATCAGGCTGAACAAGTGACCAATCAAATGAAAGCATCAACAATTCATTGCATGGTGCAGAAGAGCTCAAATGTGGCATTATGGAATATTTACATAGTTTTTGCATTTCATAATAACAATGTTATGAGATTGTTTTAAATATATCGTTTTGAATATAGAAATTTAAATAATTTAAATGACTCAGTTTATACTTAAAAAAATAATAAAAGATTGATGATTTGCCTTACACTCTCTGAAGTCCAAAACTGAATCAAATGATTCGCAAACAAGAACCAAAAGTCCCAAATTGAATCAAATGATTTGCAAATAAGCACCAAATCCCAAACTGAATCAAATGATTTGCCTTACACTCTCCGAAGTCCCAAACTGAATCAAATTAGTCGCAAACAAGCACCAAAGCCCTGAATTCAATCAAATGATTTGTGAACAAGCACCGAAGTCCCAAAATGAATCAAATGATTTGCCTTACACTCTCCGAAGTCCCAAACTGAATCAAATGAGTCGCAAACAAGCACCAAAGTCCTGAATTTAATCAAATGTTTTGTGAACAAGCACCGAAGTCCCAAAATGAATCAAATAATTTGCCTTACACTCACCGAAGTCCCAAACTGAATCAAATGAGTCGCAAACAAGCACCAAAGTCCTGAATTGAATCAAATGATTTGTGAACAAGCACCGAAGTCCCAAAATGAATCAAATAATTTGCCTTACACTCACCGAAGTCCCAAACTGAATCAAATGAGTCGCAAACAAGCACCAAAGTCCTGAATTGAATCAAATGATTTGTGAACAAGCACCGAAGTCCCAAAATGAATCAAATGATTTGCCTTACACTCTCCGAAGTCCCAAACTGAATCAAATGAGTCGCAAACAAGCACCAAAGTCCTGAATTTAATCAAATGTTTTGTGAACAAGCACCGAAGTCCCAAAATGAATCAAATAATTTGCCTTACACTCACCGAAGTCCCAAACTGAATCAAATGAGTCGCAAACAAGCACCAAAGTCCTGAATTGAATCAAATGATTTGTGAAC
>CM065141.1:28826941-28901941 GCA_033026305.1 Cirrhinus molitorella
GGGCGTAAAAACCAGTGCGACTGCGTCCCTCCGGGGTACCCAGCCACTGAAGCACGTCAAAGCATGCTCGACCGCATCTCAGGCGCTTCTGCATGCTTTGACAAACCAAGTGCATCCTTCAGTCGACCCCCTGAACTCAGGCGGTCCTCCGTTGGATCCTTGTCGGTTACGATGATCGGTACACCCACCATGGTTGGGTCCCTCCGGGGTACCCAGCCACCAGAACACATCAAAGCATGCTCAACCGCAGGGCCTGCGCTTCGGCATGCTTTGACGAATCAAGTGCATCCATCAGTCGATCCCCTGAGCTCAGGCGATCTTCTGATGGATCCTTGTCTGTCGGTTCCGATGGTCGATCCTTCCATGGCTGGGTCCCTCCGGGGTACCCAGCCACCAAAACACACCAAAGCATGCTCAACCGCAAAACTTGCGCTTCTGCATACTTTGACAGAGAAACAAGCGCATCCGTCAGTCGATCCCCTGAGCTCAGGCGATCTTCTCACGGATCCTTGTATGTCGGTTATGGCGATCAAAGCACCTTGTGTCCTCCGGGACAGCACGCCCCCGAACAAAGGGCTTTCACCACAACTCAGTCACACCGTACCCACCCGAGGTACGTCGGTGGTCCCCCTGAGACCGTTGGCAGAGAGTTTTACAGCTTGGCTCGAGATACCCAACCTCTCTCGCTCGCTTCTCAGAACCATCCGACTCGGCTATGCTATCCAATTCGCACGCAATCTGCCCAAGTTCAGCGGCATCTTCTCTACCGAGGTTCGGGACGAGAATGCTGCGGTTCTTCGGGCGGAGATCGCGACCCTTCTGGCGAAGGACGCGATAGAGCCGGTCCCCTCGGCCGACATGAAGAAAGGGTTCTACAGCCCCTACTTCATTGTACCCAAGAAAGGTGGCGGTTTAAGACCAATCCTGGATCTGAGGATTCTGAATCGGGCCCTTCACAAGCTCCCCTTCAGAATGCTAACGCTCAAACGCATTCTCACGTGCATCAGATTCCAGGATTGGTTTGTGGCGATAGACCTGAAAGACGCGTACTTTCATGTCTCGATTCTTCCAAGACACAGGCCCTTCCTGCGGTTTGCCTTCGAAGGTCAAGCATTTCAGTACAAAGTCCTTCCATTTGGGCTCTCCCTGTCTCCCCGCGTCTTTACGAAAGTCGCAGAGGCAGCCCTTGCCCCTCTCCGGGAGAGGGGCATCCGCATTCTCAATTACCTCGACGACTGGCTGGTCATAGCACACTCTCAGGAGTTGGTATGCAAACACAGGGATGTGGTTCTCAACCATCTGGCCCATCTGGGGTTTCGGGTCAACTGGGAAAAGAGCAAGCTCGCCCCGGTACGGAGCATCTCTTTTCTCGGTATACAACTAGACTCGGTTGCCATGAGTGCACGGCTCTCCCCGGAGCGTGCACAGTCAGTGCTGAGCTGCGTCCAGAAGCTCTCACGCAGCCCGACGGTCCCCCTCAAACAATTTCAGAGGCTCCTGGGTCACATGGCATCCGCAGCCGCCGTCACGCCGCTGGGCCTGATGCACATGAGACCGTTACAACACTGGCTGCGTTCCCGAGTCCCGAGATGGCCATGGCGCCAGGGTTCATACCGGGTGCACGTCACACCCATATGTCTAAAAACCCTCGGTCCTTGGAAAGACATTTCGTTCCTACGGACCGGGGTGCCCTTAGGACAAGTGTCCAGGCGCATTTTGGTTACGACAGATGCATCCAACACAGGCTGGGGCGCCGTATGCAATGGGCAAGCAGCTGCAGGGCTCTGGTCGGGCCCTCGGCTGCATTGGCATATCAATTGCCTCGAGCTGCTGACAGTGTTTTTGGCCCTGAAGAGGTTCCGACCTTTGGTTCAGGGCAAACACGTGCTGGTCCGCACAGACAGCACTGCGACTGTAGCCTACATCAATCACCAGGGCGGTGTACGCTCCTTTCGCATGTCACAGCTAGCCCGCCATCTCCTCCTTTGGTGTCGAAACAATGTCAAGTCTCTACGAGCCACCCACATACCGGGCGAACTCAATTGGGTAGCGGACGCGCTCTCCCGACAGACTTCGCTTCGGGGCGAGTGGAGACTTCACCCTCAGACGGTTCAGCTGATCTGGAGTCTTTTCGGTCAGGCCCAGGTCGACCTGTTTGCCTCGATAGAGAACACTCACTCCCAGTTGTGGTACGGTCTGTCCGAGGCGCCCCTCGGCACAGATGCACTGGCACACAGCTGGCCTCAGGGCCTCCTCAAGTATGCGTTTCCACCAGTGAGCCTAATTGCACAGACCCTGTGCAAAGTCAGGGAGGACAGAGAACAGATCCTGCTGGTGGCCCCCTACTGGCCCAACAGGGTTTGGTTCTCAGAGCTGGTGCTCCTCTCCCCCGTTCCTCCCTGGCGCATTCCCCTGAGGAAGGACCTCCTTTCACAGGGGAAGGGCACGATATGGCACCCGCGCCCAGATCTCTGGAACCTCCACGTATGGTCCCTGGACGCGACCAGGAGGATTTCAGAGATCTCCCACTGGCAGTGGTAAACACTCTGTTGCAGTCGAGAGCTCCCTCCACGAGGCGGCTGTACGACCTCAGATGGCGCAAATTCACAAACTGGTGTTCCTCCCGGGGGGAGAACCCACGGAGATGTGGCATCCGAACGGTGCTTTCCTTCCTCCAAGGAGGACTGGATAGACACCTTTCTGCTTCAACACTTAAGGTCCAGGTAGCCGCTATTGCCGCTAACCACGACCTGGTGGAAGGTAGATCGGTTGGGAAGCACAATTTGGTTATACGATTCCTTAAAGGTGCACGCAGGCTGAACCCCGTCAGACCGCGCCTTGCCCCCTCTTGGGATCTGTCTGTGGTCCTCCGGGGCCTACAGTCAGGTCCCTTTGAGCCGCTCCAGTCAGTCGAACTCAGTGCTCTCTCCCAAAAGACGGCTCTCCTGACTGCGCTCACATCGATCAAAAGAGTGGGAGACCTCCAAGCCCTCTCCGTCAGTGACTCGTGCCTCGAATTCGGGCCGGCTAACTCTCACGTTATCCTGAGACCCCGGCCCGGTTATGTGCCCAAAGTGCCCACCACTCCCTTCAGGGACCAGGTGGTCACTCTGCAAGCTATCCCTTCTCAGGAAGGCGACCCCAACCTCTCCTTGTTATGCCCAGTCCGTGCCCTGAGCATTTACTTGGAACGTACTGAAAGCTTCAGACGGTCGAGTCAGCTCTTTGTCTGTTTTGGAGGACAGCAGAAGGGGAAAGCTGTCTCCAAACAAAGAATTTCCCACTGGATTGTGGATGCGATTCGTTTGGCCTACCAGGCCACAGGGGTGCCCTGCCCGCTGGGGGTGCACGCCCACTCCACCAGGGGCGTCGCAGCGTCGGTTGCGCTGGCGAACGGGATCTCTTTAACAGACATTTGCAGAGCTGCAGGTTGGGCTACACCTAACGCGTTTGCCAGGTTCTACAATCTGCGTGTAGAACCAGTCTCTTCGGGAGTCCTGAACGCAAGCCCAGTAACTCCTGAAGCTGACACGATGTAGAAGCTTGCTGAAGCGTCGTTCCCCACGGGTGATGACGCTTCCCCAGTTCAGTAAGTTTCCTGGCGTGAACCCTGAACGACAATTTCCATCATGTTGCACCCGCAACGTAGCTATGTTCAGCGGAGGAACTAGCTATCAGAATCTAATATGAGGTTAGGTTGCCTCTTGTGAACTCTCATATTAGGTTGGTGCCCCACATGTAGTGGCTCCTAATGCGGCCCCATGTGTGTATCTCCACCTATACTCCCAGAGATGCGGTGTTTCCCTTAAGACAAAACTTGTCTCCGACCCTGAGCTCAGCAGTCTCTCCTCATGCGGAGCCTGCCTCAGGATCGTCCCCTTGTTGTGCTCCCCTAGTGCGAGCCCTCAAGTGTATTCTCCACACAAATACCTCCCTCCGGGCAGGGTGTGGTCTCCGTAGTGCCCATCCCCCCCCCGGGGAGGACGGACACTGGCCCAATGTTCTCCAAGATGTTCAACCAAAGGTGAGGAAAGGCTGGCTGAAGCTCTTGGGCATTGGAAGGTCACGTAGAGGTGAGTGACATTTATCTAACACGCAAGACCTGTTAATATTTGCACTCCATGCACTCGTGACGCGGTCCGCTGGTTGTGGCGTTTTCAACTGGGACCCCTAGTCGTCACTTCGACACAACGTCGAACGTGAACGACAGACGGGGAACGTCTTGGTTACGTATGGTAACCCTCGTTCCCTGATGGAGGGAACGGAGACGTTGTGTCCCCCTTGCCACAACCTCGGACCGCCTCTGAGTGTAGCCGGGTGCTTCGGCTCCTCAGATCAGAACAATGAGTGTTGCCTAGCCGCCCCCTCTTATGCCCGGATCTCCGGGGCGGAGCGGGCTATGCAAATACTGCGTACCAATTTCATTGGCCTTTTCTCAAAGCTGTCAGAGGTGTTCGGGCTCTCAAGAGCGACCCCTAGTCGTCACTTCGACACAACGTCTCCGTTCCCTCCATCAGGGAACGAGGGTTACCATACGTAACCAAGACGATTTGTATGCTAATATGTATGGAGTTAATTATGTGCCAGTATTCAAACAAATCCATCATTTTGCAAACAAACACAATCTGCTTTGCGAAGAAAAACTTTTAATTATTTTCCATTACTGAAGATGTTTTTTCTATCATTTTAGTTTTAGTATAATATCTATATAATACTTATAACAACGCTGCTTTGAAAGAGCATATTTATGGAGTGAATTTTGTGCCAATATTCATCAAACCAGCATTTTGCAAACAAACACAATCTGCTTTGCAAAGAAAAACTTTTAATTATTTTCCATTACTGAAGATGCTTTTTTAATAATTTTAGTTTAACTAACTAAAATTAAAATGAGACCAAATTATTAATTACAATATTAATAAAAACTATAATAAAATCTCAATGAATGTAAACCAAAAATAAAATTATATTATTCAAATTATAGTATTTCAAAAGCATTTTTATTACATTAAATGAATTAAGCATTAACTACAAATATTTAAAAAAAAAAAAAAAATAAAATAAATAAATGTCTGCTAGTTGCCAATTTAATTATTAAATGTGTTAAAATCACTAAAACTAAAATTGAATAAAAATGAAAGAAAAACTATATAGACATTTAAAAAAAACTACTAGAAATAATAACAAGCATATTCAGTACTGGAAAAGAATAAAATTTCCATTGAAACAAATTATTAAAAAAAAAAACACTAAAAATGACAAACACATAAAAATACTAAAACTTTAAAATGAAAACAGAAAATATAAAAACATTTATTTACTATTAAAAAATGAAAATATTAATAAAAACTATTAAAACAATCTCAGTGATAGTAAACTATAGAATTTTATTACATTAAATAATATATATTATTTTATTTTAATACATGAAATAAAACAAACCAACTCAAATAAAATATTTATTTATTTTACAGCTAGTTGCCAATTTCATTCTGTTTAACTATTAAATGTACTAAAATAACAAACAAAACCTGAATAAAAATGAAAGAAAAACTATATATAGACATTAAATACTACTAGAAATGACAACACAACAAAAGCATCTTCACTAGTGTAAAATAATTAAATGTAAATTTAAATAAATAAAACAAAAATATTAAATCTCAAAAATAAAACCTACTAAAAATGACAAACACAAACACAAAAACAAAAAAAAAAATTAATTTAAAATATAAAAAATTAAATATAAATTAATAAAAATCTCAATGATAGTAAACTAATAATAAAATGATAAAAGTGTAGTATTTAGTCAAATTATAGTATTTCAAAAGCATTATTATTACATGAAAAAATAAACATTTACTCAAATAAAATATTTATTTATGCTAGTTGCCCATTTTATTCGGTTTAACCATTAAATGTACTAAAATAAACTAAAACTGAATAAAAATTAAAGAAACTATACAGACATTAAAACATGCTAAAATCTGGAAAAAAAACTACTAAAAATTCCAAACATAAATTACTAAAACTAAATAAAATCTAAAAGTAAAAACAGATTGAAATATTAATAAAAAAATATAATAGAATCTCAATGATAGTAAACTGCAATGATATAAAATTTTAATATTTAGTACAATTATAGTATTTCAAACGCAGTTATATTACATGAAATAAAACAAACATTAAAAAAACTTTTGCAAGGTGCCAATTCCATTGTTTAACTATTAAATGTACTAAAATAACTAAAATTAAATTGAATTAAAATGAAAGAAAAAAAAAAAAAAAAAAAAAAAAAAAAAAAAAACTACTGACTAAAAACATTAACAAAAATTAAAACAGAAAATATACTTAAAACATTAATAAAACTATAATTGTATCCCAATAATACTAAAACAATACTCAAACAACAACAACAAACATAAATCATCACCACTTGAAATAAAAGAAAATATTTTTGGTTTCAGCTTTTTTAGTTCTATTTGATTTAATAAAATAGTTAAGACTAAAAATAATACTAATACAGACATTTAAAAAAAATATAAAAATGACAAACTTTAAATAAATTAAAACAAAAACAGAAAATATACAAATAATTCAAGATAATAAGAACGATATTAGTATCAAATGACACTGAATCAAACACACTGAGAACAAAGGGCAGTAATCTGTCCTGATGGCTGATGTGAAGCAGCTGTTCTCATAAGCGACTGATACGGTCACATCTGCTCCAAACACACTTCACATAAACACACAGACGAAAACAGCTTTGCGTGTGTGTGTGTGTGTGTGTACATAAAGCATGTAGATTTAACCCTCTCTGCCAAACATGTGCTCCAGATACACTCGATCCAACCAATCAGATTAAAGCACAGAATTAGGTCACTCTGTGTGTGTGTGTGTGTGTGTGTGTGTGTGTAACATATGCAAATGCTCACTTAAATCACACACACATGCAGAAGCAGAAGAGAAGAGAAGCAGAAAGCGTGGTTTCTCACCTTGACGCTGTATTTGACCTTGCCGGCGTAATGTCGTATGATGAACGCCGGCTCCATGACGGCAGGAAACTCGATGTAGCCGCTTCCCTCGTGCTGCCGCTTAAACTTATCCAGGAGCGTTTGATTAGACGCCTGCGGAAAACTACAAACCAAACACAAATAAATTCAATGGAATCAGCTTCTAGCTTAAAGGATTAGTTCACTTTCAGAACAAAAATGTACAGATAATGTACTCACCCCCTTGACATCCAAGATGTTCCTGTCTTTCTATCTTTAGTCGTAAAGAATTTATGTTTTTTGAGGAAAATATTTCAGGATAAATGGTGCCCCCAAGTTTGAACTTCCAAAATGCAGTTTAATTGCAGCTTCAAAGGGCTCTAAACGATCCCAGCCAATGAAGAAGGGTCTTATCTAGCAAAACAATTAGTTATTTTTGAAACAAATTGACAATTTATATACTTTTTAACCTCAAATGCTCATCTTGTGTAGTCTGTGTGATCTGGGTCAATACAGTTAGGGTATGTCAAAAAACTCCCATGTCGTTTTCGTCTTCAACTTTAAAATCATCCTAGAACACTGTTTTACCTTTTTTTGTCAAGGATGAAGTTGGAGAAGAAAAGGAGATAGGAGTTGTTGGACATACCCTAACAGTATCACCCGGATCACACTGTCAAGTGTGTAAATTGTCGATTTGTTTAGAAAATAATAAAGTTTATAAATTGTATTTCTTTTTTTAAATAACGATCGTTCCACTAGATAAGACCCTTCTTCCTCGGCTGGGATCATTGACAGCCGCATTTAAACTGCATTTAGGTGGGAACCATAGAAGTCCACTACATGGAGAAAAATCCTGAAATGTTTTCCTCAAAAAATATAATTTCTTCACGACTGTCTTGGATGACAGGGGGGTGAGTACATTATCTGTACATTTTTGTTCTGGAAGTGAACTAATCCTTTGATGTTTACACAAACAAAAATTTCTGCGAAATCTAAAATGAGGATACTTTAACAAAAAAAAAAAAAAAAAAACTTTTTAGCAAAAAACTTTTGCTCTTAACTGTATTAAGGGTTTTAGTGCTAAAACTAGCTCCTAAAGAAGGCTAAATTGATTAGTTGACATTATCGACAATGTCAACAAAAATATATATATTTGTAGACAAATATTTTTGTTGTGGAGTAGTCGTTTGATCTCATATGGCGTAATGTAAGAGCCTGCAATAATGCGGTTTGACCAGTGTGGATCTGTAGTGCAAGACTGTAATTCAGCCCTCCTGGATGCAATTCAAGAGAAAAAGACAGAGCAAAAAGCAAAAGCAGCTGAATCTAAACGCTGTTTGAATGAATATGTAAATATATATTGTACGCTTTCCTCTCAGTAACAAAATAAACAACAAAAACTGACAGCAGTGTGAAAGCAGATTATTATAAAACATTTTTAACTGAATATTCACACAAGTTTTCTTCCATGTATTAATTTTAACAGTAAAACTGGTTGTTTGCCATAAAATAATATATAAAATGAAAAAGTCAATGAAATAAAAACTTAAAACAAAAAGGCCATAAATTAATAACATAAAATATAAAATATAAATAAAAGGTCCGCAAGATAAAAAAATAAAAAAATAAATAAATTTTATTTTATGGGCAATTTTTTAATGAAACAACATAAAATTTAAACCAAAAAACTCCATAAAATACAACAAAAATATGAAGTCCAAAAACTAAAAAAAGATAAATAAAATAAAAAAAATAAAAGTCTATAATTTAAAAAAGTCTATCAAAGACAAACAAAATCATAAAATAAAATGAAATAGAAAATAAAAAGGCCCATAAATAAAATAAGTGTCCATGAAACTAAATAAAATATAAACATAAATAAATATTTAATGGCTTTATTTGATTATTTGAAAAAATAAAACATACAACAATTTCTGAAAAAAATATGAAAAAGATTGTAGGGACCTATTGTTCAAAATGTTGAAATTGAGAGTTCTGGGCTTATTTTTTTTCACTGAAATAAATATTTTCGAAATTACAAAGTATCATTGGCTACCGGCACCGACATCAGTGGCAATATTTGCATTTTAAGCCTTTATTTGAATATGGCAACATAATATTGTGCTCTACAACATTTCTATGAATAAATCTCTTTCAGCCAATCACTGTGTGCATAGTTAATAAGCATGCTGACATCATCCATAGCAATTAAGTCAACCCCGCCCTTACTCTTAGCTTAAGACTTCTCTTTATTCCTTAGTAAAAGTAGGTCTCAGCAGCTTTGTGAATAGGTTTTAAGAGAAAACACTTAGCTATAACCTTTTTCTGCTATTTAGGAGAACTTTTAGTGGTAAGATCAAATATTTTGTGAATACAGGCCCAGATCAAATGACTGGCAGCAAACTGAAGCTGGTTCTGTCAGATGATATTGAGACTCACTTGCACTCCTCGTCCAGCAGGTGGAGCAGTGCAGTGGGTTTCTTGCTGATGAGGTTGATGCAGGTTGTGTTGTCGATGTAGTCGATCATGTGCCAGCTGATGCCCTCTGACCGATACTCCTCCTGACAGACCAAACACACACACCGCAAAACAAACCTTCAGTATTATTCATTATTTATGAATACTGCAAACATAAACTGCAACTCAAAGCGTTTCAAAGGTCTGAATAGAAATACAATATTAAATATAATTCTTTTTTATTTCATCTTGTATAATATACAGTAACAACAACAACATTATTAATCTTGAATGTTAAAGGTCTTTTAATATTTTTTTATTATTTCTGCAGCAGTTAGAATAGTGTTTAACACAAACAACAATTATTATTATTATTATTATTATTATTATTATTATTATTAATAAAATAAATGCAATATAACAAACAACATTAATAATAATAATAATAATAATAATAATAATAATAATAATAAATTAACAGTAAGTTTGTAATGCATATTATTAATAATATCCCTTGCAGGTAAGTAATATAATTTTTTATCAATTTTATAATATAGTATTTCTTTTCAAATGTGTCTATATAGTTTATTATCATATTATGAAGATGTAAAAATAAATATATAAATCAATTAATTAAAACATAAAATAAATAAAATACATTTTCGTGTATAAAATAAACTTCACTAAAATAAAAAAATAAAAAACCCTGAAAATTAATATTTGATATTTATTAATAATAACCTTTTTCAGGCTTTTATCCTTTCGATCAGGGTTATTATAATTCACTGAAAATAAAACAATAAAAAAAGTTACTTGAAATAAAATGAACATTAAAATTAACAACTGAAAACTGAAAAAAAATAAATAAATTACTAAAATACAAACATTTTGAAAACTTGATGTTTAATATTTATTAATAATATCCCTTTCAGGCAAGTAATATAATTTATATAATTTTAATTAATGATAAATAAATAAATAAATATCAAAAATAATCATTTTATTATAAATAAATAAAATGATAATTTATATCATTTTAATAAAAATAATAAACAAATAAACTTAAATAAACCACTAAAATAAAAAATAAAAACACAGAAAATGAATATTTGATATTTATTAATAATAACCTTTTCAGGCTTTTATCTTTCGATCAGGGTTATGATAGTTCACTGAAACCAAAACCATAAAAAAGGTTACTTGAAATAAAATGAACAATAAAATAAAGAACTGAAAACTAAATGTACTAAAATACAAAAATTTTGAAAACTGATGTTTGTTATTTATTAATAATATCCCTTTCAGGCAAGTAATAAAATGAATATAAATTTGAATAATATAGTATTTCTTTTCAAATGTGTTTATATTGTTTATGATCATATTATGAAAATGTAAAAATAAATATATAAATCAATTAATGAATTAAAACAAATAAATAAATAAATAAATAAATACTGAATACATATAAATACTGAAAATTAACATATTAATTATAATATAAATTAATTATATTTATTAATAATAACCTTTTCAGGCTTTTATCCTTTAGATCATGGTTATTATAGTTCACTGAAACCAAAACCATAAAAAAAAAAATCTTACTTAACTTACTAAACATTAACTGAAACATTTACTCAAATACAAAAATGAATTAATAATATCCCTTTCAGGCAAGTCATACTCACTAAATATTCACTGAAACTAAAACTAAAACCATAAATGCTTGAAATACTTGAAATAATAAACTTAACTTAAAACTTATTTAAAATACAAAACATATTTTGGAAACTGATGTTGATATTTATTACAAATATCATTTTCAGGCAGGTAATATAATTTATATCATTTTAATAATATAGTATTTCTTTTTAAATGTGTCTATATAGTTTATGATCATATTATGAAAATGTAAATTAATAAATTATTTTCTTGCATTAAATTGAACCCTAAACCCTTGAACACTAAAATCAAAGCCAATTTCTTTAATATTTGATATTTATAATAGACTTTTCAGGCTTTAATCCTTTCGGTCAGGGTTATTGTAATTAACTGAAAGTAAAACCATTAAATGTTATTTGAAATAAAATGAACATCAAAATAAAATGTACTAAAATACAAAAATTTTAAAAAACTGGTGTGTGATATTTATTAATAATATCCCTGTCAGGGAAGTAATGTAATTTATATCATTTTAATAATATAGTCTTTCTTTTTAACATGTCTACATAGTTTATGATCATATTATGAAAATGTAAATAAATAAATAAATAAATATTCTTGTATAAAATGGAATTCACTAAAACCAAAGCCATTTTTTCTTTCTTTCTTTCTTTTTTTTTTAATATTTGATATTTGTTTATAATATCCTTTTCAGGCTTTTATCCTTTCAATCAGGGTTATTATAGTTCACTGAAACTAAATAAAACCATACAAAAAAAGTTAAAATAAAATAAAATGAACATTAAAATAAACAACTTGAAAACTGTACTAAAATACAAAAAGTTTGAAAACTGATGTTTGGTATTTATTAATGATATCCCTTTCAGGCAAGTAATAAAATGAATATAATTTTAATAATATATTATTTATTTTTAAAGGTGTCTATATAGTTTATGATCATAAAATTATGAAAATATAAATAAATACATACAATTTCCTTGCATGAAATTAACTTCACTAAAATCAAAAACAATTATATATATATATATATATATATATATATATATATATATATTACATTTAATTATAATCTTTTCAGGCTTTATGTACTAAAATAAAGTACATAATAAATGTAAACGTTATTTCGGTTATTTGCGATATCCTCCGTTTTTTATGTGTAAAAGATCTTTAAATTTTCTTGTATAAAATGAACGTATTTACTAAAAGAAAAAAAAACTAAGATGAAATTGACACATGATATTTATTACAATATATATTTTTATTATTTTTTTATTTTATAATCATTTGATATATCAAATTGAACTAAACGAAAATAAGTGAAAATAAGTTTACTTTTTAAACATTTTATATTCTTCAGATATCATTTATTTTATTTAAATGAACAACATGGTTTTTAATGGTTTTAGTTTTAAACCGTTTTAATGAACTATAATAACCCTAGGGTAGTTCATAGAAAACCCATTACATTTGTTCCATGAATTATTCCTTTAAATAAGAACAATATTCATATTGAACACATAAAAGACCACGATCTAAACACGCATCAGGTTTGTTTATATTCTAAGACTCCAGTGTTGAATAAATAATTAAACGTGAACATGTGAGCGCAGAACAAACGCTTCAGGACGAGTTACACCTCCGCAAACATCGCAGTAAACGGCGGCACTCAGAGCTGTGTTACCTGCTCCAGTTTGAAGACGTGCTGGTTGAAGTAGTGCTGCAGCGTCTCGTTGGCGAAGTTGATGCAGAACTGCTCGAAGCTGTTGTTCTCGTAGTCCTCGAAGCCGAAGATGTCCAGCACGCCGATGGACAGGATCTGAAACACACACACATCTCACATCATGTCAATATGAAACTGAACACTGGTCCAGGAGCGTGACTAGTGTGATTTCACCACATCACCATTCTCAGGACGGATTATGACCGTCAAGAGTTCAACGCTTTATTGATTAGAGAGCTCAAAGACATTGATGAATCTAGTGTACTAGATAGAAACTGTCAATAATTGGAGAAAATGTGTATGCTATCATTATTACTTGCTATTGTGTAAATGTGTAAACGCGCGCGCACACACACACACACACACACACACACACACACACACACACACACACACACACACCTTTCATACAGCATATATCTGAAATACTATGGTGTGAGCTGCTGTGATGACTTACAACTGACATGAGTGTATGCGCACACTTGTTAGTGTCTGTGTGGGTTTTGTGAGTTAGTTTTTCTGTTTTTATAAGTTGTGTTTTGAGTTTAAGTTTGTGAGTTTGTGTGAAGTTTCGTGAGTTTTTCTGTTTTTTATGAGTTTGTGTATGCGAGTTTGTGTGCATTTTGAGTTTCTAAGTTTGAGAGTTTGTGTTTTTTTAAGTTTGTGAGTTCTTTGTAAGTTTGTGTATTTGTGTGTTTTGAGTTTATAAGTTTGAGTTATGATTTTTTCAGTTTTTTATAAGTTTGTGAGTATTTGTGAGTTTGTGTGTGTTTTGAGTTTATAACTTATGTGAGCTTATGTTTGTAGTTTATAAGTTTGTGAGTTTGAGAGTTTTCTTGAGTTTTTCTGTTTTTTTTTTTATAAGTTTTGTGTTTGTGAGTTTGTGTGTTTTGAGTTTATACATTTCTGTGAGTTTGTGTTTTAAGTTTGAGAGTTTTTAAGAGTTTGTTTTTATAAGTTTGTGAGTTTTTGTAAGTTTCTCTGTTTTTTAGAAGTTTGTGTTTTGATTTTATAAATTTGTGTGAGTATTTGTGAGTTTTTGTAAGTGTAAAAGATTGTGTTTGAGATTATAAGTATGTGAGTGCGTTTTTGTGAGTGTTTTTATAAGTTTGTGTATTTGTGTGTTTTGAGATTAAATTTGTGAGTTTTCATGAGTTTCTCTGTTTTTTAGAAGTTTGTGAGTTTGTGTGTTTTGAGTTTATACATTTCTGTGAGTTTGTGTTTTAAGTTTGAGAGTTTTTAAGAGTTTGTTTTTATAAGTTTGTGAGTTTTTGTAAGTTTTGTGTTTGTGAGTTCGTGTTTTGAGTTTATACATTTCTGTGAGTTTGTGTTTTGAGTTTATAAGTTTGAGAGTTTTTGTGAGTGTGTGAGTTTTTCTTTTTCGTTTTTTTTTAAGTTTGTGTGAGTATTTGTGAGTTTCTGTGAGTTTGTGTGTTACACGTTTGTGCATTTGTGAGTTTGTGTTTTAAGTTTAAATATCTGAGTAAGTTTTCGTGAGTTTCTCTGTTTTTTAGAAGTTTGTGTTTTGATTTTATAAATTTGTGTGAGTGTGTTTTGAGATTAAGTTCGAGAGTATTTGAGTTTGTGTTTTTATAAGTTTGTGTGAGTATTTGTGTGAGTGTTTTTGTGAGTTTGTGTTTTGAGTTTATACATTTGTGTGAGTTTGTGAATTTTCGTGAGTTTTTCAGTTTTTTATAAGTGTGTGTATTTGTAAGTTTGTATGTTTTGAGTTAATTTTTTTGTTTTGAGTTTAAGTTTGTGAGTTTGTGTGAGTTTTTCTGTTTTTATTAGTTTGTGTGTATTTCGTTTATAAGTTTGAGTTGTGAATTTTTTTTTAGTTTGTGTGAGATTGTGAGTTATGTTTGTAATATTTGTGAGTTTGTGTTTTGAGTTTATAAGTTTGTGAGTTTTTGTGAGTGTGAGTTTTTCTGTTTTTTTTTTTTACAAGTTTGTGTGAGTATTTGTAAGTGTAAAAGATTGTGTTTGAGTTTATAAGTTTTTGTGAGTGTTTTTATAAGTTTGTGTATTTGTGTGTTTTGAGTTTAAATTTGTGAGTTTTCGTGAGTTTCTCTGTTTTTTAGAAGTTTGTGAGTTTGTGTGTTTTGAGTTTATAAATTTGTGTGAGTTTGTTTTGAGTTTAAGTTTGTGAGTATTTGAGTTTGTGTGGTTTTTTTTATAAGTTTGTTTGTGTTTTGTGATTTTGTGCTTTGAGTTTGTAAATTTGTGTGAGTTTTTCTGTTGTTTATATACGTTTGTGTATTTGGGAGTTTGTGTGTTTTGAGTTTGTTTGTGAGTTTGTGTGAGGTTTTTTTATGTTTATGTGAGTTTGTGTGTGTGTTGAGTATAAAATTGTGTGAGTTTGTATGTTATGAGTTTATAAATTTGTGAGTTTTTGTGAGTGTTTTTTTAATATGTGTGTAAGTGTGAGTTTTTTGTGAGCTAAGTGTGTGAGTTTTAGTGTTTGTGCATTTTGAGTTTGTGTGAGAGGTTTTGAGTGTCTTTTTATAGGTTTTTGTGAGTTTCTGAGTTTGTGAGTTTTTCTGTATTTTTACATGTTTGTGTGAGTGTTTATGTGAGTTTTTGTGAGATTGTGAGAGTTTTTTTGTTTGAAGTTTTTTGTGAGTTTGAGTTTTAAGGACTTTTTGTTAGTGTGTTTTTTATGTGTGTGTGTGTGTGTGTGTTTACAAGCATGTATGTTTGTGAGCTTTTATAAGGTACACTGTTTTGAGTTTATAAGTTTGTGAGTTTTTGTGAGTGTATGAGTTCTTCTGTTTTTTTTACAAGTTTGTGTGAGTATTTGAGTTTGTGTGAGTTTAAAAGTTTGTGTTTGAGTTTATAAGTATGTGAGTGTGTTTTTGAGAGAGTGTTTTTGTAAGTTTGTGTATTTGTGTTTTGAGTTTAAATTTGAGTTTTGAGTTTTTGTGAGTTTCTCTGTTTTTTTTTTAGAAGTTTGTGAGTTTTTCTGTATTTTTACATGTTTGTGTGAGTGTTTATGTGAGTTTTTGTGAGATTGTGAGAGTTTTTTGTTTGAAGGTTTTTGTGAGTTTGAGTTTTAAGGACTTTTTGTGAGTGTGTGTTTTTATGTGTGTGTGTGTGCGTTTACACGTGTGTATATGTTTGTGAGTTTTTATGAGGTACACTGTAAAAAAACAATTTGTTGAGTAAACTTAAAATAATTTGTTACCTGGCTGCCTTAACATTTTAAGTTCAGTCACCTCAAAGAAGTTTAGTCAACTTGAAATGTTAGTATGAGTTTGTGTGTGTGTGTGTGTGTGTGTGTGTGTGTGTGTGTGTTTGTACCTTGTCTGAATCCTCCAGGTCTTTGTTGTAGAGCAGTGCGTGGTTTGTTCGGAAGACGATCCAGTCAAACAGAGCGCCATACAGCGATTTGGCCATCGAGTCCCTCACCGTCCCCGCCTGCACAGATACACACCTGTCAATCACTGCCATCACGCGTGTGTGTGAGAGAGAGAGAGAGTCTCAGATCCTCATCACACAAACGCACTCACTCACAGCCAGTCAATGTGACTAAATGAGGAAATACATTAACAACTCAAACTACTGTAGATTTTTACATTTTGAGTAATGAGTGAGTAATGTCCTGAAGTCACCAGCATCTACAGAGTCAAGCTTGAATAACAGAAGAACAGACCTAACATTCAATGAGAAATAAAGATCTAATAGGAACAATGAAAGCAGTGGACATGTTTGCTGCTTCACAAACTGAAAGCACTGCGTGAATGTCAGGTATCAGAGTGAGATTGTGTTTCAGCAGGAGAAAGTGTGTGTCTTAGACCCGTTTAGGGGAAACTGTGGTCTCACACATAGAAACGTCCCTGAATTTCCACTAATAAGTCACTTCCTGTGTCACACAGACCTGTAGTGTCTCTCTCTCTCTCTCTGTCTATGTCTCTCTCCCTCACACTCTCAGATGATTTAAAGCTTGAGCGGCACACAGATCTCCTTCAGTGTGTGTAAAGCCCATAAAACTTCAGCCGCTGCCAAGAACGCCACTTACTGAACCTGTACGAGCCAAAACATATAAAACACTCTCTTACTTAACACCCATCAAAGCTTTTCTGACATCCAGCAGCATGAGAAAGCGGACGCGCGTCGCCGGCCCTGATGGGAAGAGTGAAGCTGATTGGCTGTTGAGAGACTCAAGGACGTTCAGGCCAAACGTTGATGGATTTAAACACAGACTATATTCATAATAAACAAGCTCGTGTTCAGTTCTGCAGAAGCAGCTCCTGCATTATTGATTTAGCTTTTATTTTTAGCCAAATTCTGGAGGAGGGACGAAACATTATATAAAACACCCCCTGCGTGATTCATTATTCACAACACTTCAACATTTAAAGGTTGAGAGTCGTTTTGATCACATACTCAGAAATGGTGGAGGAGATTTTAAGTATCACTCATCGTTAAGATCATGGAAAAATCTGCATCTGTGTGTGTGTCTCTGAAAAAAAACTAAAATAAAATAAAAAGAAATACAAAAGAAAAATGTAAATATGAACAAAAAAATAGAACTTGAACTTTAAAAAAATAAATATAAAAAAATATTTAAAAATTGGTAGTGTTACAACTAATAAAGTTGCAAAATAAAACCTATAGAAAAATATTTTAAAAACACTACAAATGACCAAAACACAACAAAATTACTAAAACTTTAATTAAATGAAAATGGAAAATGCAGACAAGGGAACAGATTGTGATACAGGGAATAAAGATAAAGCTCTAAACTACTCAAATAAAAAGCTAAATTGACACAAAATAATTGTTAATGTAAATATTTATGTCTTTTACATAACCATACATGTAGATGTTTTCCACAGACCCAGAATCGGAGGAAAAAAACTAAAATAAAACTAAAATTGTGTTTCCTGTATCTCTGTTGGTAGAGCATAACACTACCCAAAACTAACTAAATAAAAATACAAACCAAAAATAAATAATTACATTTTA
The DNA here is from genome assembly GCA_033026305.1 of Cirrhinus molitorella. Taxonomy (NCBI): domain Eukaryota; kingdom Metazoa; phylum Chordata; class Actinopteri; order Cypriniformes; family Cyprinidae; genus Cirrhinus; species Cirrhinus molitorella. Next base: position 28,844,762 of record CM065141.1, read on the forward strand.
AACATCTGTATATGAAAAACAAAAATAAATATAAATAAATTATTATTATTATTTTAATAATTAATAAATTTTTATATATATATATATATATATATATATATATATATATATATATATATATATATATATAAATAAGCAAACAAGCAACAATATAAAATAAATACATTAATAAATAATTAGATAAAAAAGAAATTAGATCATTTAGATAATAAAGAATCCTTTCTATCACTGCCATGAACTGACCACACAGAATATGAAGAATATTAAAAACTTTAGGAGTCAGCATGGTAGTCCTTAAGCATAGTGTTTGTTTGTTTGTTTGTTTGTTTATGTATCCATTTCAATTTTAGTCTCTTCTACTTATTGGTTTTAATTTAATTTAATTATTTTATTCAATTTTATTGAGTGATTTGAAACATTTGTACATTTATACAGTCATATTTGGTAATGTGTTTTGTGTTAGCTACACTAAAATGTTTTTTTTTTTTAAGATTTATTTTTAATTTATGATTTATTTATTAATTTACTTTAATTTAATTTATTATTTTACTTTTTATTATTTCAACTATTTGTACATTTCTACAGTCATATTTGGTGACATGTTTTGTGTTAACTTTGAGACAAAAAAAAAACCTGTTAAAATTCACCTTCAGCTGATATACACATTTCAATGTTGTCTTTTGGGAAAAAAAAATAAATAAATCAATCAATCACACTAAAAAAATGTGCTGACTCATCCTGGACTACACAGATTATTATCCAATAAAATTATTTTTAGAATGGGAATGTCCTTGAAACAATGAATTTTATTTATTTTTTTATTTTTTATTAAATTAAATGTAATTTAAAATAAAAAAAAATATATTATTTTATATATATATTACATATAATTATTTATTTTTTTTTATAATTTTTATATTTAATTTAATTTTCATTTCATTTATCCGTTTATGGTACTTTATTTTTTCATTTTCATTTTTATTTAATTTATTTGTAATTTATTTTCATAATTTCTATATTATATATTTATTTTTTTATTTTTATTTACATTTATACAAAACTAGAGTTAAATCTTCTCTTTTCTGGCCCATTTTATCTGTAAAAGAAAACATACCTAATAATCATGCACACCTGAATATAAAAAGTGTTTCACTTCCTGCCTTCATGGACAATTATATCTCACTTATAAATGATAAAACAAAATGAATAGTAGTTATTAAGATTGATGTGATATGGAATTGGTAAATGTGCTTGTGAAAAAAATATGACCAGAATATCAACATGCCTAATAATTATGCACACACTGTACATAAAATGCACAAATGTAAAGGGTCTGGGTCAGGACGGGGTCAGCCAAAACAAAACCAGGGTAAAATGAGTTTGTTGTGTGGGTGGAAGGAGATAATGATGATCAATGACACTGAGGAGATCAAGGAGGATTCAACAGTAAACAGCTCACAGGAAAAACCTTTAAAACCCACACTCCAGTCCACAAACCTCACAAGAAACCACCATGACTTCAAACCAACGTCAAGATATCACACCACATCAGCTTCAAGAAACACCTCACAGAAGGACTGAAGGAGCGTTTGAGGCCTGTAATGGAGTAACAGTCTCACCTCGGCTAGTTTGTACGGCACGATCAATCTCTCGCCCACAGCCACCGTCTTTCTTGTGGTCAAAGCCTCGAAAAGCATCTCCTCCTTCACCTGGACATCAAGAAAACACACAAACCATAAAGAAAGAAACATATGTGGGTCATTCCTGGGATTCGCTAATATTTCTCCCAGAGTTCACCAAAATCCACTGTTAGAAGCTTCTCACAAAACTTTGGGATGCCCATTATAACGAACGCTTACTGAAATGCTATTTAAACTTCCTCTTGTTATTATTCTACTCCTCCTAGAGCTTTAACTCTACAAACTCCAAACTCAGCACAGATCTTCAGACTGATCTCACAGAGTGTGCTATATCTTTTCTAACTGATCGCACTTACAATTTTCCTAAAAATGATGATTAAATCTGGGAAAAATCCCATAGACTTACATTGACAGAATGTTCAAATGAGCCAAGACTATTCAAACTCACACTGACAAAACTGCCATAATCCCCTGAGATTTCTATGTACTATTTCTAATCCATTCAAACGTGTCATTTTTTTCCCCAAACCAGTTAAGCGCAAACCCCGCCCCCTACAGCCATGACTCAAGTCTTTTGGCTCGATTTCATTTGTCAGCTCTTTGCAATCCACTATTAATTATTTCATTTTTCACCTGAGAAGTAGTTTAGACATCAATCAAGGTCGTTGATGCATGGATCAGTCGCTGACAAACGGTAAACGGGTCTTTTTAATAACGTTTTATTATTAGAAGTAGTTGCAGGTTTCAGTATTCAGGTTTTTTTATTGTTATAGTTTGCATTTTAACATTTATTTTTCATATTTATTTTCGATCGCCCTCAGGAGAGTCCTACGCTTGTTTAGGCTGTGGTGAAAGCCAAGCTGTACATCTGAAGGTAAAATACACACACAGCTGTTCAAAGGTTTGGGATCAGTAAATGTTGTCACATTTTTTTTTTAAAGAAGTCTCTTCTGCTTATCAATGCTGCATTTATTTAAATAAAAAAAAAATACAGAAAGAACGTAATTGTATTGTTGTAACATAAACGGCTGGTTTTCCATTTGATTATACTTTGAATTTATTCCTGTGATGCAACGCTGAATTTTCATCAACATTACACAGTCTTCAGGGCCATGTTATTTTTAAGAAACCACTCTAATATGCTGATTTATTATCAATGTTGAAAACGGTGCTGCTTCTTTTATTTATTTATTTATTTATTTTTATTTTATTTTTTGTAAACGGTGATACTTTTTACTTTTTTGATGAACAGGCTAAAATTCTAAAGCATTTTTTATAAAGCAAAATTAAACAGCATTTATACAAAATATAATTATTTTCTAACAAAAACAAGCACCTCTTTGGTTTCAGGGCATTTTGGGGTCCTTAAATGGATAGTTCACCCTAAAATGGTTATTGATTAGAAACCAAACAATTGCTGGTAGCCATTCTCTTGCATAGTATGTAGTAACCACTGACTTTCATAGTATTTTTTTTTCTATACTATGCAAGTTTGGAACAACATTAAGGTGTGTGTGTGTGTGTGTGTGTGTGTGTGTTTTTTTTTAACTTTGCACACACGTTGGAATAGTCAAAGTACCTTTTCTTGTTCTTGGGTAAATATACAGTCTTATGCAAAAGTTTAGGCACCCCTTGATAAATAACAGATTTGGGTGATTTTTTTTTTTTTATTGAAAAGATGTTAACACAGTCTCTCTTGGAAATGGAAAAAAAAATGCACAATATTTTCAGGAAACATTGGTGCATAGTTACTTTTTATGTCATAAATTGAACAAAGATAATAAATAAAAACATTATTGTGGCACTGTGCAAAAGTTTGGGCACCCTACATAATCAGTTCTTAGTCTCTTTTCAGTTTTTTTGGTATTTAGTGGAATTTAGGACTTGACTTGACTTGATTGTGGCCAAAGAGTTCTATTTTAACTTCATCAGTCCACAGCACTCATTTCCAAAACACATCAGGCTTCTGTAGATGCTCTGTTGCATATTTCTGACGTTGGATTTTATGATGGGGACGCAGGTAAGGTTTTCTTCTGCTGACTCTTCCATGACGGTCTTGTCTGCACAGTGGAACGGTGCACCACCACTCCTGAGTCTGCTAAATCTTCCTGCAGGTTTTTTGCAGTCAAATGGGGGTTTTGATTTGTCTTTCTGACCAGCATACGAGCAGTTCTCTCCAAGAGTTTTCTTGGTCTTCCAGATCTCATCTTGACCTCCACAGTTCCCCTGAACTGTCATCTCTTAATTACATTTCTCACTGTGGAAACTGCAAGCTGACAACGCTTAGCTATGTTCTTGTAGCCTCCTCCTGCATTGTGGGCATCAATAACTTTCATTTTCAGTGTCTTACACAGCTGCTTAGAGGAACCCATGGTTGTTGAGTGTCCGCAAGTGTGTGCACAAGGTTTGAAGAGTCAAAGTGTTTGTAAAGCTTTGAAATTGGCATTTACTAATGACAGCTGTTGCCATGCATCAGATCTAACGAGCTGATTAAGGTCTGAAACCTTGTAAAAAGACTCTGGAACTCTTAGAGTGCCCAAACTTTTGCACAGTGCCATAATAATGTTTTTATTTTTGTTAAATTTATGGCATAAGAAGTAACTATGCATCAATGTTTGCTGAAAATATTGTGCATGTTTTCCATTTCCAAGTGAGACTGTGTTGACATCTTTTCAATTAAAAAAAAAATCACCAAAATTAGTTATTTATCAAGGGGTGCCTAAACTTTTGCATAAGACTGTATACTATAGTTATAATGATGGCTTTTTCTTTTGTAATTTGAGGTGATCTCCTGCTGCTAAACAATATTTATTTATTTATTTATTTATTTATTTATTTATTTTTTAATTAATTCAGTAAGTTAGTTTAACAAAAATTAATTTCATTTTAAACCCCTAAGAATACAAGCCTGCCTATATTTTAGATTGTTTAGCCCAAATGAAACTGTCACATAATTTAGTTTTAACCGAATACCAGGAATGACACATTTATCATTAAAACAACCTCATTCAGGACATTTCTGAAGAGTTTTGCAGCTAAAGCAACTCCATAAAACAAATCTGTGTTTGGACAGAATGTGATTTTCAACATAAACACACTTTCCAATGGAAAATTTCAAGAAAAACCCACAGACACACACCAAGATACGTTAGACCGCCTTAGCGTGCAAATGTTTCCTTATAAAAGCCTTGAATGCATATAAATGTCCGTTTTATACTATTATAATCACATAATGTTTTACTGCTGCTTTGTGTTTGTTTGTGTGGTGGATTAACACTGCAAAACTCTTTGCACCAATGTTATCAGAAATGACTAAAACATCATAAAAAGAAAACACAAATGAGGAAACTACAGCTCATAAAGCAGAAAAACTTTCAGTCTTCAGGCCAAGAAGTAAAAAAATCCATTCGCAGTGTGTGAATAAGCCGTAAACAGATGAAGTTTATCAACACTTACTGTAAAAAAAAAAAATAAATCAAAAAATAAAAATAAATATATATATATATATATATATATATATATATATATATATATATATAGATAAAAACTTTATAAAAAAACAAATGAAAAATATAAAGTGACAACTGAAAAAGCACAAAAAAACTAAATAAGATAAAAATAAAATATTAGATGAAAAACTTAAAAAAAAAAAGAAACATAGAAATTGCAAAGTGACAACTGATGAAGTAAAATATAAATAAATAAATAAATAACTACTGAAATACAAAAAAAGCTACTAAAAATTTAAAAACTGCAAAATTACCAAAACTTTAACAGAAATTAAAATGAAAATGGAAAATACAAAAATAGAATGTGACAAAGTGATGCAACCAATAAAGTTGTAAAATAAAAATGTATAAAAACTAAATAACATTAAAAAAAACAAAATGAAAAAGCACAAAATTAAAAAAATAAAACAAAATATTAGATGGAAAACTTAGATGGAAAAAAATTAATAAAAAGTAAAAACTGATAAAGTGACAACTGATAAAGTAAAACAAAAAATAATAAATAAAAACTATATAGAAAACTAAGAACAAACTAAAATTGAAGTGTAAAATACAAAAACATATGAACCAACACAAATGATAAAGCTGTAAAACCACTTAAAAAAAAAAAAAAATCTACTAAAGTGACAAAAACACACAAAAATAAATAAAAATGAAAAAGCACAAAATTACTAAAAAACTAATTTAAAAAATATTAAAAAAAAATTAAACATAGAAATTGACAAAGTGAAACTGATTAAGTAAAATATAAATTAATAAATTAAAACTCTATAGAAATATTAAAAAAGTAATAAAAATAACAAACGGCAAAATTACTAAACTTTACAAAAACAGAAATTAAAATGAAAATGGAAAATAAAAAAATAGAATGTGACAAAGTGATACAACCAATAAAGCTACAATAAAAATAAACAACATTTAAAAAAGTAATCAAAATGTATATGTAGATGGAAAACCTAAAATAAATAAATGAAAAGTTAAGTTCAACCAGATGCTTTATTGAAGCACGAGGAAATTTAGACAGAATCGGAATGTCATGATGAAAATTTCCATTGTCAAATTAATATTAAATCCTTAATGAATGAGAAATATAAAACCAATATGAAACCAATGCGACTTAGGCAGTGAGAAGAGCTATAGTGGAAAAAAAAAAATTGATCTTTTGAGCGGCAGTATATGTATTATATATATATTTGTGTGTGTGTGTGTGTGTGTGTGTGTGTGTGTGTGTGTGCGTGGACTTGCACAGGTTTTGTGGAGATGATGTCTCACCTCCAGCAGTTCAGAGACGATAGGAAGCACCTCTGGGTTACAGATATCAATGGAGTCGTCTCTATACGTCTTCTTCTTGTAACGAATATTCCCCAGGAGAAGAATCGCAGACAGTAAAGAAAAGATTCTGCAGAGAACCAAACATGAGTCAAATATCACAATAAAAACTGAGAACAGGACAAACAAAAATACATCATCTACAAAACCCCGCCCTCCAATGTCACATCAGCCAATCGGATGTCAGCAAACCTGAATGCATGAAATGATTGACAGTGTGTCTGCTGTCTGCTGCCTTTGCAGCACTTTTAAGAGTGCTTTTAGGGAGTGCTGTGGTTTCCTCATGAGCTGTAAGGCTGTAACTCACTGTTTTCTGGTGGTGGGCAGGAAACCCACCATCTCCATGGCCAGCTGGAGTCGCTCAAAGTCATGCTTCAGATCTTCACCTTCCACCATGAAACAGTCCTGAGTCCAAACACAGCAAACGGAGCGTTAATAAAGGCACAAAACATCCTCAAATGGGTCATATAATGGCTAAATAAAATATAAAATAAAATAAAAATAGTAAATAAAATTAAATCAGATTACAAATTTATTATTTTAACAAAATATGATTGATTATTAATAATATTTTTATGGTTATTATTAAACTGTTATTCTTATTCAATTATTTTATTACATTAAAAATATATTTTTAAAACTACTAAAACTAATATTTTATAAGTAATTAAATAAAAATAGGAAACTGAAAATTACAAAAATAAGAGATGATATATATATATATATATATATATATATATATATATATATATATATATACATACATATATACATAACTATATAAAATATTTCAAAAACAAAAACTACTAAATATGACAAAAATACTAAAACTTGAACAAACTAAAATGAATTTGTAAAATAAAACTATATACTATATACTATACTAATAATTACTTAAACTAGTCACAATATACTAAAAGTGACAAAAAACAATTAAAATTAAATTAAAATGAAAACTGAAAATAAAAAGTAAAAAAAAGAATAAATTCTATAATATAGAATGATACTAAAACAATTTAAAATAAAATAAATGTTAACTGAATTAAAAATAAAATACTCAATACATTTATATATCAAAATTATTGCCATTCATTATTACTAATTATTAATTTTATTTTATGGTTATTATTAAAATGTTAGTTCTTAAAAAAATAATTATATTATATTAAAAACATTTTCAAAAATGATAAATACATTTCAGTTATTGCCAATGCAGAATTTTTAATTTTCATTAAGCTTAAATTTAATTAAAATACAAATTTATAAAAACTATATAGACATTTAAAAAAAAAAAAACAAAAAAAAACTTCTAAAATGACAAAAACAATTAAATTACTAAAACTTCAACAAAAATTATAAATAAAAAATATCTAACAATAAAAAAGTACAATAATATCTCAGTAACAGTAAAGTAACGCTGGCAGGCAAGCAGTTTAATACAATGCAGGCACACAAGAAGCATAAGAACGTGCCTCATTTAGACACAAACACGAAGCCGCAGCTCTGTGTGGACGGACACAAACAGAAGTGTGCAGAGGAAGCGATGCGGTGAGAGAGACACAACTTCCTGTTGACCCTAATAACAGCCTGATTTTAGCATTTGGATCACTGTAACGCGTGTTTGTCTCAAATAAGAGCGATTACTGACTCACTGTTCTGTGTGGAAACATCTCAAAGTCAATCGGTTACAGTAAACCCACTTTCTCAAACCATTAAAACAAAGAAGGAGCACAAATATATGATATATAGATCCATAAAACCATTAAAACAAGCAAACTGGGCTGAGACAAACAGCAAAAAAATAGAGCAAAACATAAATCATTTAGGTATCTCTGGATTCTAGAGCCAAAAATAGATCCTAAAAAAAATACAAATCAAAGAAATATTTTAAATATTAAAAAAAAAAAAATTTTTTTATATGAAATCAAAATGAAAACAAAATAAATTTAAAACAAAGAATGTTTTTTTAATTATAAAAAATAAAACAAAATTAAGCCAAATAAAATAAAAAATAAAATACACCATAAAGAAAAAAAGTAATCATAATATGAAATAAAATACAAATTTTAATTTAAAAGAAACAAAAGTTAATCAAATAAAATAAAACAAGATAAGGGTGAAACTAAATAAAATAATTAAACAAAATATAGAAGAAAATTAAATTAAACAAAATAAAATGAAAATAATAAAAAAAAATATACAAGAAAAATGAAACAAAATTAAATTAAATGATAAATTAAATAAAATACAAAAAAGTAATGATAATTAAAAAATCTATTTAATTAATCAAAGAAATTAATCAACAAATGTAAAACAAAATGAAAGTGAAACAAAATAAAATGAATACAATAAACAGAAAAGGAAATAAAACTAAATAAAATTAAATACAAATGAAATAAAATAAAAATGTATAAAATAAAATAAAACAATAAAAAAAATGAAACAAAATAAAATTAATAAAATAAGAAACAATTTACAACAAAAAGGAAACAAAATAAAATAAAAAATATCAATAAAATGTCATTTAATTTGATACAAAATAAAGCCAAAAAACAAAAACAAATAAAATTGAAATTTACACTTCAAAAAAATATATGAAAGCGGAAAAAAAAATAAAGAAAGAAAATAAAAAATTAAATGAAATAAAACTAAATAAAATGAAAAACATCAACATATAGAACAAAAATTAAACAAAATTAAATTAAATAAAAAACTATAAATACAATTAAATTAAATAAAGCCAAAAGACAAAAAAGTAAAAAGTAATCATAAAATGAAATAAAATACAACGTTACATTTAAAATTTAAATACAAATTAATGAAATAAAATAAAACAAGATGAAAGTGAAACAAAATAATGAGTAAAGAAAATTTTTTTTTAAAAGTTTGTAAAAAATTAAATACAAATAATACAAAATAAAGCAAAAACAAACAAACAAAAATCATACAACGAAATAAAATAAAATAATAAAAACAACAAAATAAAATAAAATGAAAAAATATAAATAAGTTTTTCTGTAAAAATCCAGTGCAGATAAGCATACATTAAAAAAAAATAAATATATGAAACGCTTTATGGAAAAATAAATAAATCTTAATACATTTTACCTACCCAACAGCTTACAGTGGAGTAAAATGAACAGAAGCAGCAAAAAACACTTGCGAGAAACTAAGCATTTTATGGACCAATTCACTGAAGCAGAAACAGTGGCATCTTATCTACTATGAATATAAAAAAATATAAATACAATAAAATTTTATTTATTTAATTAAGTACAAAATAAAGCCAAAAAACAAAAACAACAATAAACACCAAATTAAATAAAACAAAATTTTACATGTAAACTTTAAATAAAAATAACAAAATAAAACAAGATGAAATATAATAAAATAAAGAAAATAAAAAAAAAGTGAATCAAATAAACGAAAATAAAATAAAAAACAAAATATACAACAAAAATGAAACAAAATAAAATGTATTTATCTAATTAAATACAAAAACACAATGAAATAAAATAAGAAAACTAATAAAAAATAAACAAAATTAAATTAAATTTAAAAAATAATAAAATAAATAAATAAATAAATAAATAAATAAAAGAAGAAAATTTAAGTGAAAATAAAATAAATGAAATAAAAGAAAAGAAAAGAAAATAAAAAATAAAATGAAAAACAGAAAACAAAAATAAAATAAAATAAAATAAAGCCATAGAACAAAAAAGCAATCATAAAATGAAATAAAATAAAAAAGAAATACATTAAAAATGTGAATAAAAATTTATGAAACAAAATAAATGAAATTAACAAAATAAACAAAATACACAACAAAAAATGCAATCATAAATAATTTAGATTTAAGATTAAAAAAAATGATTTAAATAAAATAAAACAACATGAAAGTGAAACAAAATAAACTAAATATAATAAAATAAAGAAAATAAAAAGTGAATCAAATAAACCAAAATAAAATAATAAACTAAATATACAACAAAAATGAAACAAACTAAAACAAAATGAAAAATCTAAATAAAAAAATATTGAATTAAAAACAAAAAACAAAACAAAAAAAGTAATCACAAAATGAAATAAAATAAGAAAAATAATAAAAAAAGAAACAAAATAAAAAAAAAATACTAAAATAAAAAGAAGATGAAAGTGAAACAAAATAAATTAAATAAACAAAGAATATAAAATTTAATGAAAAACAGAAAACAAAAAAATAAAATACAAAAATTATAAATACAATTTTATAAAAAAAACATTTAAAATGTAAATAAAAAAATTATGAAACAAAATAAATGAAATAAACAAGAAACAAAATACACAACAAAAAAGAAACAAAAAAACAAAAAACAAAAACAAAAAAACATTAAATTAAATAAGGTGAAAAAACAATAAAAAATAAAAATGTAAAACCTCACATATGCAGTGTTGAAATGCTGTCTCGGTATGTTTTGGAGCGGAGCGGTTGGTGAATCCTGTAGCGCATGTCTACAAGATCCACGAGTCAATTAAGACGTTTCAAATCGAGTCAAAGCCACTGACTTCCAACAGGCGCTTGATTAAACACTGCTAATTAGATTTGGTCGTTTACTCAGAACAGCAGCAGCAGGAGACACACACACAAATAAAACAGCAGAACAGACGTGAAGAAAAGCTGTATGTGAACAAACACACACACACACACACACACACACACACACACACACACACACTGGATACTGACCAGCTCGGTCTCACAGTAATTTCCCCAGTGCTGTCTGTGGACTTTCTTTGTTATCTGGAAGGCAGACAGACGGTTAAGAGCTGCAGACATGCTCATCTGTCTCTCACACACATCAATGTTAGACACACACACACACACACACACACACACACACACACACACACACACACAGGGGTGTAAATACCATTCTTTACTAAACTAAATCTGATCAGGATTCATTCAATTCAGTGGAATTGGTTTCAATATCTAATGACATTTCATTTACTGTAGAGAAAGATGCACTTGCACTTTACAATCAACTGATATTGAGTGAGATTTTATGTTTGTAAATTAAAAAAATTAAAGGAAAACACCAGTCAACAGTTTTGTGTTTGATTTTAAGTATATAAAAATAATAATAATAATAATAATAATAATAATAATAATTATTATTATTATTATTATTACAACAACAACAACAACAACAATGCATTTAAATGTGTAAAATTAGTGAAATATTTATTTAAATATATTATCACTATATTATTCATTTAAAACATTTCTGAATTTTAGGTAAATATATTGAAATAATTCTAATAATAATTATTTGTAAATAAGTACAAAATAAGGAAATAATTCATGTTTATCACTTTTGCATAATTAAATTGCATTATATATTTCCATAAACCTGTCAATAATCTTTCTAAAAATATAATAATAATAATAATAATAATAATAATAATAATAATAATAATAATAATAATAATAATATTATTATTATTGTTTTAAAATAAGGGAAAAATATTTTGTATACTATTTTTTATACATATATATTTCTTATTTTTTTAATATTTATAATTATTCATTCAAAACATTTCTGAATTATGACTAAACATATTGAAATACTTCTAATAAGAATTTTTAAATAAGTGTAAAATAATAAAAATATTTAATGTGTATTATTTTCCAGTCATTAAATTGTATTATATATTTCCATAAACAAGTCAGTAATCTTTATAAATACATTAAAATAATAATAATAATAATAATAATAATAATAATAATAATAATATAATATTTTGTGAATACTATTTTTATTTTGATTTACAATTATTATAGTAAAAATATATAGTGTAAAATAATTACAATAAATTATTTTCCCATCATTAAATTGCATTATATATTTTCATAAACCTGTCAATAACCTTTCAAAATATTATAATAATAATAATAATAATAATAATAATAATAATAATAATAATAATAATATAAAAATTTGTGGACAACTGGATAACTATACTTTGGGTATAATATTTTTATTTTTATTTACGGTAATATAGTAAATGTGCCAAGTCTTTCTTAATATATTGAAATAATAATAATAATAATAATAATAATAATAACAACAACAACAATGTAAAATATTTAGTTTACATTATTATTATTATTGTTGTTATATCATGATGAAATTGCCTTTCTTAATATGCCTTTCTTCATGTCTTTCTTAATATATTTAAATAATAATAATTATTATTTGTCTAAAATAAGTACAAGTATTTAAAGTATATTGTTTATATATCAAGTTCATAATTTTTAAAATGTAACTTTTTGTGTGTATATTTGTTCTTAAACTGTAGTTCAAGTTCATTTCAAATTTTGTACATATTTATTGTTCAAATTGTACATACTAACAATACATTATATTTCAGCAAATTTATCAATAATCATTCTGAATTTTGAGTAAATTGTGTTAATATTTTGTGTATTTAATTAAATTGTACTGCCAAAAGTATTTTTTTAGTTAATATTACAAATAATAATAATAATAATAATAATTTTAAAATAATTACATAATATTTAGTGTATATATTATTTATCATAAAATTGCATAATATGTTTTTGCATTACATCCGATTTCTAGATATTTTGGCCTTTGAAAAGATCCTTGCTATCCGAACACTAATTGAATTTTCATTGTGAGTTTGATGCTCTGTGAAGAACTGCTGGTTTTTACACCCCTGATAAAGACACTTGAGATGAAACGAAAACACACACTCAGATCCTGACACACATCTACAGATGTCCTATTTCTGCAGAATATCACACACATATTGCACATCCCAACACATCATGATCAAAGTGACGCTGAAACAGGAAGTTGTACGGCACAAAGCCGGCAGCGCTAAAATGACGTTCTGTGTATGTGTGTGTTAAGAGACTGGCTCTGGATCAGCCGCACGCGACCAGCAGTCTGTTCTCTCTGATCTCGGCCTCCGCTGATGCTGACGACTGTCACCATGGCAACAGCGCACCCGGCAACAGCCTCAGCATCATCCAGCCCTTTGTGTTGCCAGGGATTACAGGGCATGTTTTTCAGAAAATGAGCTTAGCGGTTGTTTTTCTCCGTGTTGTGCTTTTCATTTGGAACGAACAAAGACAGGCGCATCTAAGACTGTAAATATAGTGTCGTATTTTACAATAAACACGCTTAGAGATCTAGCTGTACCTGGTTCAGGTAATGATACTCCTCTGGTTTGAGGAGATGAAACGCTTTTCTTTCTTCTTCACTCGCTCCGGCCAGCAGGTAGTAAAACACATGATAGTTCCTGTGAGAGAGACAAATACATGTTTAAATATTAACAACAAACTCATATTTTGAGTAGAAATACATAATTTCATGTGAAGTACCTCTCATTGTGCTCCTGATAAACTAGTCGGGATTTTTCCAGAAGATACTTCTCCACATAAGCTCTGAAATTAATAATCAATGGGGAAAAAATCATATTAAATACTGTTAAAATTCCCCCCAGAAGCAAATATATTCATTACAAATTCTCCACACAAAAACTCAGGAACAACACTGATGTTGTTCAAATAAAAAACTGATTAGCGACAGATTTTTTCTGACTGAAAATTATGATTGCGATTTAAAATGCAATCTTTTAAGAGCTCCAGGTTTGCAGTTTGAAATTTGGTCAAAAAAAAAAATCATATTATGATTATGTATGAATAATAATAATAATAATAATAATAATAATAATAATAATAATAATAATACATTTTTAATGTGTAAAATGAGTCAAATATTTAATACTTAATAATAATAATAATAATAATAATAATAATAATAATAATTATTATTATTATTATTATTATTATTATTTGTAAATACGTGTAAAATAAGAATTTAATGTATATTATTTTTCCATTGTTAAATTATATATTTCCACAAACCTGTCAATAATCTTTCTAAAAATATAATAATAATAACAACAACAATAATAATCAATTTAAAATAAGGGGAAAATCATTTATGTATACTATTTTTATTATTAAATAAAAACATCAACAAATTGAGTATTTAACAAAACAAAAATAATTGCATTTTATAGTGCAATATTTATGTCTTAATTTGTACATTTACAGATAATAATAATAATAATAATAATCGTATTATGAAATAAAAACATGAAAGAAAATACATTAAAATATAATTGTGTATTAATACTATGGCACTGTAAAATAACAAAAAAAAGTATTTAATAAAAATAATACAAAAATAATTTTAATTTACATTACAACATTAAAACTACAATACTAATACTAATATTTCAAAATGTTTAATTGGTATAACATTGAGCTTTTAAAAGATAATATTCAGTATTAAATTCATTCACTACTGAAAAGCGTTAATAAAATTGACTATATGTGACTATTGACTATATTATTGACTATGTCATTTAGGATGCTGCTTTCACAGGTAGTGCCCTATTGACCTTATGCACGGAGCGTTTTTTAGAACTTCCGCATAATGATAAGCAGCTCGTAAACTTCCGGCCAGACTCATTTTATATGTGCTATATATAGATAGAGACTCTTGAGACTGCTCTCCTGCCTCGTTTTTATCAGAAACTGAGAAAAATAATACTTGCAACATTGTAAATAATGATAGGGGCATGAGCATTCAGTTTCATATTATTCAGTTTCATATTATCAGATTCAATTTAAATGCGAGCCTGGTAAGGAGAGTAATAGTTGTACATTTAAATGCTGACAGCTAAACACTATCATAACGTGTTTAGGCTTGCGTTATGCTTCTTTTTAACGATATCTTAAAAGTATTCTTGATCATCAATAACTTGCCTTCATAGTCATGAACACAAATATTACATTATTTTAAAGCTTTTATTAATTTTCTACTCTACAGCTGTGTGCTGTGCAATAAAATTCACTTCAAAGATTCACTTTTCATTCATAAACACAACATGAACAAAAGGTCTTTTAACGGAAAACAACGAATTTTTAAGATTGATATGAAATTACCCTTATAACCAAAAGATGGCAGCAGAGGATTAGTTATTGGCTGCAGCTGCCATTTAAACTCCCCATTCTTGCTGTTCGATTCATTATTGGTTTAACAAATGTTCGTACTTTTACCGCACTACAAATTGAAAAACTTAAATATTAATCATATAATAAATAAATAATGCATTCAATATGAATCTACATCTTTTATCTACATTGTTTTCTCTTGAATTGTAAAAGCTATTAATAGCCTATATTCAACCAACACTAACTTGTTACTGCTGTAGTTTTGTTACTCTGAATTTAGTCTGAATCATTGAATGCACAGCTCTGTTTTTGACATCGGCTTGTCAGATGTTTTGCTCCGTTAGCCTTTTACTGTCAATCACAGCAACGGCTCGTGCATATTTAGCGGATTTAATCATGTAATTTTTTAAAACTAGTGTTTGTCATTCTTGAAATGGTATACATGGACGTTTTAGACAAAAAAAACTTTTCTTTGATTGTGAATGGATTATGTAGAGAAAACATAGAGAGCAAAGGACAGTCCTATTACGGCTCAGTACAGCTGACCGGAAATGACTGAGCTGGCTTATCTAAACAAGGAAGTAATCCGTGCATATGGTCAATTGACTATATGTGACTATTGACTATATTATTGACTATAAAGTTGTCTTTTAGGATGCTGCTTTCACAGGTAGTGCCCTATTTAGACAGCAAACATAACAGTTGACTACGTTTTTGAGCAGAAAAAGAGCGCCTCACCCTCTGACAGTCCCGCTCTCCTGATAGTTGACTTGAATAAACTTGCCGAAGCGGCTGGAATTATTGTTATGGGCCGTTTTGGCATTTCCAAAAGCCTAAGGGTGGAAAAACAAAGAAACAAGCGTATTAAGGGACAAAAACACAACAACAGTGGAGAAAAACAATGCAGACATATTTTTCAGATCAACATCTGGAAACATATAGACCATGTACAGATGGTTTACGCCTCATAAATTTGGACCAGAACGTGACAATGTACTAACAGGCACTTTTAGTCACACATCTCTGAGTCTGACAGCTGATTCCTTAAGCCAAGACACCCCAGGTAAATAGGGTAAAAAACAACGTTGAGAAATGCAAACTTTTTTCTGAAATGTTGTTTAAATACGTAATTGAGGCATCATGTAATTAAATGTGCACTAATTTGCACACATTTCCAGAACATAAATCAATACATTGGATAATGCCAGGTTTAAAATATTTGCTTGATTGGGTAGACATATTAGAGGTAAAGGTTTTTACAGAGGGGATATTGAACTTCTCTGTTTATATTCCTGCAAAGTAGAAAATACTTTCAACAGACAGAAAAAAAAACTAAACAAATAAAATGTTGTATAAAATCAGGTGAATGATATCTGAACAAACCCCTCTGTAAAAACCTTTAGCATATAGATGGGAATAAATCTCCTAAGTTTGGTGTTTGTAAGTGCTGCTGAAGTGGAGAAACAAACTCATATTGAGAAAAAGGCCTTTAAAGAGATACATGTGTATTGTAATTGAAATCTACAGACGCAAATAGATTAAGTGCAAAAAAAAAAAAAAAAAACCCTCAGGAAAATCCTTCAGACAATAGAGAAGAATAAAATTCTAAGTTTTGGTGTTTGTAAGTGCTACTAAAGTGGAGCAAAAACTCATTTTGCGAAAACAGATTTTAAAGAAAAGTATTGTAAATGAAATCCACAGATGCAAATGGATAAAGTGCTACAAAAAAGTAGACAAATAATATATGGATAAACCCCTCAGTAAAAACCTTCAGACTATAGAGATCAATACAACTAAGTTTTGATGTTTGTAAGTGCTGCTGAAGTGGAGAAACAAACTCATTTTGAGAAAAAGGCCTTTAAAGAGATGCATTTGTATTGTAATTGAAATCTACAGACGCAAATAGATTAAGTGCAAAAAAATCAGTGTGAATAAAATATGAACAAACCCCTCAGTAAAAACCTTCAAAATAAAGAGAGTAATACAACTTTAAGTTTTAGTGTATGTAAGTGCTGCTGAAGTGGAGAAACAAACTCATTTTGAGAAAACAGCCTTTAAAGACCAGTGTAAATTAAATCCACAGATGGATAAAGTGCTATAAAAAAGTAGACAAATAATATATGAATAAAACCCTCTATAATAACCTTCAGAATATAGAGAGGAATAAAACTGTAAGTTTTGGTGTATGTAGGTGCTGCTGAAGTGGAGGAAGAAACTCATTTTGAGAAAACAGATTTTAAAGGTAAGTATTGTAAATGAAATCCACAGATGCAAATGGATAAAGTGCTATAAAAAGTAGACAAATAATATATGGATAAACCCCTCTACAAAAACCTTCAGAATATAGAGAGGAATAAAACTGTAAGTTTTGGTGTATGTAAGTGCTGCTGAAGTGAAGAAACAAACTGAATTAGAGAAAACAGTTTTTAAAAATACGGATTGTATTTGAAATCTACAGATGCAAATAGATAAAATGCAATTTAAAAAATCTGTGTGAATGATATATGAACAAACCCCTCAGTAAAAACCTTCAAAATAAAGAGAGTAACACAACTTTAAGTTTTAGTATATATAAGTGCTGCTGAAGTGGAGAAACAAACTCATTTTAAGAAAACAGACTTTAAAGACCAGTGTAAATTAAATCCACAGATGGATAAAGTGCTATAAAAAGGTAGACAAATAACATATGAATAAACCCTTCTACAAAAACCTTCAGAATATAGAGAAGAATAAAACTCTAAGCTTTGGTGTATGCAAGTACTGCTGAAGTGGATGAAGAAACTCATTCTGAGAAAACAGATTTTAAAGATAAGTATTGTAAATGAAATCCACAGATTACGTGCTATAAAAAAGTAGACAAATAATATATGAATAAACCCCTCTATAAAAACCTTCAGAATATAGAGAGGAATACAACTCTAAGTTTTGGTTTATGTAAGTGCTGCTGAAGTGGAGAAACAAACTCATTTAGAGAAAACTGCCTTTTAAAATATGCGCTGAAATGAAAATCTTTAGATGCAAATACATTAAGTGCAACAAAAGAAACACTTAAAAGGTGTATTTTGGATGTTTTCTCTACACTAGTCTGAAAAAACACGTAATGAAAGACCAAAAAGCCCAAAATCTCAAAACCAAACCAGTGCATAAAAAACGTTTGTCTGTAGTGTCTCGCCTTAAAGCTCCAAGTGCATGAAAGTCCCAGATACGTTTAGAAGAGTAAATCCTTCTCCAGACTCGTCGAGTTGCCTCATTCACACTGACCCAGCGAGACCCATTTCAATTAAAACTTTATGATGTGGAACCGCAAGTCCCTGCCACTGCTTTCACTGCAGCTCATGCAGAAACACACGCCGACCAGAGAATCACGCTCACGGGGCCTTCGCTTCATTTTCTCTACAGGGTTCCTTCATGTGCTCAGAGTCTGTAGTGTTTACATGTAGAACGAAGTGGAGTTTTATACATGGTGACGGTGCACTGCCTCAAAAATGCAATTTCATTTAATGCAAAAGAAGGTGACTTCAGGATTATAGCCAAACAACAGCTAGAAGTAAAAAATAAAACGGTTGTATTTATTATCTTTAAATAAAGGTAAAAAAAAATTATAAAAATTAGAAACACGCAAACATATTACCTAAAACACAGATCAATAATCATGATTCATGATCAACTGAAACATCAGTTTACATTGGACTAAATAAAAGCCTTTTGCACACGTCCCATTTGGAAGCTGAATTCACAAGCTGCTTCATATGCTCCTCTAAATATCACTAAAAATATAAAAACTTAAATAATAGCTAAGATACACATTTAAATATAACATTTTTAAATTATAAACATTATATTAGTTAAACAACAGTTAGAAGTAACAAATAAGTGTATCATTGTATTTGATGATATTGTTTATAAAACACGCAAACATTACTTTAACCATGCGAAATATGAATTTAAAATAGATTTAATAAAAGTCCCAACGAATTAAACATCCCATTTGAAAGCTGAATTCAAAAATGGATTTTTCCTTGACATACTGAAAAGATTATTAAAAATATTAAATCATAAAAAAGTTAAATATCTAAATATATGTTCAAATATTTAAAAATACATTTAACTTTTGTAAAAATTATTTAAAATTTAAAATATTTAAAAATATATTTAAAATATACTGCACATTATATTAGCTGAACAACATTTAGAAGCATAACAAATAAAAGTGCATGACTGCAAAAGTTTAAACAAAATGATAAAAATGCATACAATATACATGCAAAATGATACATTTACATTTGGAAGCTGAATTTGAAAGCTTTGTTTATGGAAATGTATTGTCCCTCAAAATATTCAAAAATGTCATTAAAATATTAGATTTAAAAATTATTTTATATATATATATATATATATATATATATATATATATATATATATATATATATATATATATATATATATATATATATATAATAAAATGTAATATGCTGTGGTTAATTTTTTTAATGTTAATATAAACATGCAAACATATTTTAAACAATTACTTGATCAAAGAAATGAAACATGACTTTACATTAAAATTAACTAAATAAAATGTCCCATTTTAAAGTGGCAACCTGCCCCTCAAAATATTCAAAATACCATTAAAAATATTATAATTAAATAATATTTTAAAAATTACATCATACCAAAATATATTTAATATTAAATAAAACAATATATATTTAAAATATACATTATATTACACCAATTAGAAGTAGCTACAAATAAAATAAGATGAAACATCCCATTTGGAAACTAAAAGTCTAATGCTGCGTCCCCTCTGTGGGACGGGCCACACGCGGGGTTGCTGACGGCTGAGGAGGTGAAGTTTTAAATAAACACTGCCTGCACCACATGAGGTTTGAGGTTTGATTAATGACAAGAAACGTGTGAACATGATGAAGTGAACATAAACAGGGCTGAACTCTGCAGAACCTTCCAGAGCTCAAGAGCTCCGCTGGGAGGCGTTAGGAGATCTGAAGGCGCATTTAGACCACCCGGATAATATAGCACAACCCGACTCGAACCAGGCTGCGATTCAAAGCTCAACTGAGACAACAGCCCAAGGAAAAACACACTTTACCTTGTTGTTTTTGGATGATGGTGCAGCATGGTATACTTGAAAGTACCTTAGAATACCATTTAGATTGCATGGTGGATAAAAATGGCTATGCGTCCTACAGTGTCCTATTTTATTTTAAACCCTATTTTAATTGCTTGAATGGTTATGGACCAGCAATCTCCACATAAAACTGATCGTGCAGACCAAACCGTAAATCGAACAGACTTGAGACTTGGAGGGATGATAGTACTCACACCATCTACAACGTCACCAAGCCTTGCCCCAATTGGTCTAACGGGGGCGCTACAGCAATAAAAAGTATGAAATTGCTCATAACTCCTAAACTGTAAGTCGCAGGCTCAATTGTCTTATGTCGCTGGAATCTCTGGCTCACGCCAAACAAAACGCCTCAGATTCAATCGAGTGCAAAATTGACGGGTATTTTTTGCAAAACCTACTTTTGTGAACTAGTCCTAGGTTTTTTGCCTGGTCAGAAACAAACTAGTGCAAAAAGATTCTCTGAAAAGCAATATCAATAATTAAAAAAAAAAAAAACAAAAAAAAGTTGAACTTTTGACTCACTGTCGCAAAGGGATGCCAAAACTTTCAAAGGGCAGGACCAATTTTAGTAAAATGTCTATAACTCCTAAACGAAATGAGATGTCTCCGCCAAACACAGAACACTGATGTAAGAAGTCAATCTGAGGTCGCAGGACAAAAATTGCAGAGCTTGGCCACTTAGTGGCGCTATAAAAGGGGAAAAAAAAGAAGAAGAAAAAAGGCTATACCTATGCAACCAGTATCACCGTTTGGGGTTGGGGGTCGTTTGATTTTTCCTTTCACTTTTAAATTAGGTTGTAATTCAGTGTATAGCAACTGTTTGTTTTTAGTTTATTTGAGTTTTCCCTCTCTTCCTCGCTTTCCTTCGTTAAAAGCGTTGCGCACATTTTACTTTCACTTTCAAATTAGCAGCAATATGGGTTCAAGCAGTTGTTTGTTTTTAGTTTGTTTTTAGTTTGTTTGAGTTGTCCCTTCTTTTCCTTTCCTCACTTTCCTTTGCTTTGAAACAGCTTGTAAAAGCACCATGGCATTTTACTTTCACTTTCAAATTAGCAGCAATTTGGGTTCAAGCAGTTGTTTGTTTTTAGTTTATTTGAGTTTTCCCTCTCTTCCTCGCTTTCCTTCGTTAAAAGCGACGCGCACATTTTACTTTCACTTTCAAATTAGCAGCAATTTGGGTTCAAGCAGTTGTTTGTTTTTAGTTTATTTGAGTTTTCCCTCTCTTCCTCGCTTTCCTTCGTTAAAAGCGACGTGCACATTTTACTTTCACTTTCAAATTAGCAGCAATTTGGGTTCAAGCAGTTGTTTGTTTTTAGTTTATTTGAGTTTTCCCTCTCTTCCTCGCTTTCCTTCGTTAAAAGCGACGCGCACATTTTACTTTCACTTTCAAATTAGCAGCAATTTGGGTTCAACCAGTTGTTTGTTTTTAGTTTATTTGAGTTTTCCCTCTCTTCCTCGCTTTCCTTCGTTAAAAGCGACGCGCACATTTTACTTTCACTTTCAAATTAGCAGCAATTTGGGTTCAACCAGTTGTTTGTTTTTAGTTTATTTGAGTTTTCCCTCTCTTCCTCGCTTTCCTTCGTTAAAAGCGACGTGCACATTTTACTTTCACTTTCAAATTAGCAGCAATTTGGGTTCAATCAGTTGTTTGTTTTTAGTTCCTTTGAGTTTTCCCTCTTTTCCTTGCTTTTCTTCAGTTAAAGTGCCGTGCACATTTTACTTTCACTTTCAAATTAATTTTTAAAATTGAAATTAAGTTGTTTGTTTTTAGTTAGTTTGAGTTTACCCCTCTTTTTCTTTCCTTTGCTTTTAAATAGCTTCTAAAAGCGCCATGACATTTTACTTTCAGTTGTAAATTAGCGGCATTAACGTAAACATTTATGAACAAAACAAATAAAAATACACCATGTTACATGCCTAATATAAAATAACAAATAACTTGCACAAAGTCTAAACAGGTAGGCCTATACAAAAATGAAAGTCAGTAAACACTGTGGAAGCAAATATATAAGAAACGTAGAATGTTTATTAGCAAATGAATAAAGTGTGGAGGCACGGCATAGCTACACCTTGATGTAATATAAAATGAAAAAAATACAGTTTTAATAAATAAAAACACTGTGGAACCAAATAAATATGAAAATTCCACTATCACTTTAGATAAATGGCAGAAGTCAACAGGCTTTTAAAAATCCAAAATATTTTTAAAACGGCGCTTTTGCACTTAGTTTTGAAACTCTTCTGCCATTGTCTTGTTCTTCTCACCTCTCTCTTCTTGTCAGTAAGCTGGACTCACTGTCTTCACGTGATAAATGAAATCTAGGGCCGTATGCATAAAGCTGCTCAGAGTAAAATTTTAGTCTTAAGTGTGTCAAAATTCTAAGAATGACGTCATTTTACTCTTATTCCTAGACTTAAGAATAAGAGTGATTCATAAAGGTTCCTAAGTGTTAAGACTTGGTCTCAGCTCTAAATTATTTAAGACAGCTGGAGAGGTCTCCTAACCTAGTTAGGAGTAACAAGATGGCAGCAAAGAGGGTGAGACAAACACTTTACAATTAAGATATTATGCATTGGAGTTATATGATGATATAATAGTTGATAAAATTCTACAAACTTGATCGTGAAGATTTTTTTTTTCCTTTTCAAAAACTATTTTTTAAGGAAATGTAATAACTTCAAATCAATGCTCTAACTGCAATAACTGCAACTACAACAGTGTTGCCAAATGCTTTCAATTGAAAGTAGCTAAAATGTTGCTAGATGACATCATAATGGCAAGTTCACTGATCTATACGTCTCTGAATCTATGATTAGTCCAAGAAATGGACTTTGTTGCTATGCTTTTGAAAAAAAAAAAAATCTTAAAAGGTGTGTGGAAGTCACTATATCTACTTACAAAATCACTAAATTGGCAACACTGAGTACAACAAAATCAGTTATATCCTCTCCCTGTTTTTACATGCGTTTATAATTTTACAATTTCTTTGTTTACATAAACACATTTTTAAAAATGAAGGTTGAAGATGTCAAATTTCCCAGGCCGGACATCCACTACTATATGGCAGTTCATTAACTTTCCAACTGACGGTCAAACTAGGGATGGGCGATATATATCGGTCGATAAATTCATGCGCATCTCGTCAGTAAAGCCGGTTCTTTGATTAGCGGTAAATCTCCATCACCTGTGTTCAAATAGAGCGCCAGTTTATTCACAGAGCCGTAGTTCACTGAAAAGCTACCCCAATGAATCACCCGCAAAACAGAACCAGATATTGCGTAGCTTGTCAGTGATCTACGGCTCTGTGAATAAACTGGCGCTCTATTTGAAAACAGGTGATGGAGATTTACCGCTAATCAAAGAACCGGCTTTACTGACGAGATGCGCTTATATCGACCGATATATATCGCCCATCCCTAGGTCAAACCATGCAAGCCACCAAAAACAAGCCACTTTAATGAGGATTGTGGGCTTTCCTGGAGTTGGAGCTGTTGATGGCACTCGTGTTCACATCATTGCTCCAACTGTAAACAAGCTGACATACCAATAGAAAAGGATCTCAAAGCATCTGTAATAATGTGTGATAATTTTGCACAATGCAAAGCATTTTTACAAAATGCTTTTAAATATTAAACAGTGTCTTAATTAAATGATTTTATTGTAGTTGCATCAAATAATTGGTGTTGTGCTGCAGTGACTTCACATGAGCAGGCTCACTATTGGCTGTTTCAGAGGTCAAGGGGCAGCCATTTTGGGTTGACATCATTGTAGTCCTTAGTTCAAAACACTTAAGTGTCCCCTCAGTCAACACTTAAGAATCAGTCTTAGACTTTAGTGAAAGATGCTTTTAGCTTCTTTATAAAAGTCTTCTACTCTTAGAAAAGTCCTACTTTTTACTTAGAATTTTTTGACACTCAAGTCAAAGATTTATTCTTAAGAGCATTTCTGAGAAGTTTTACACATGCGGGCCTTGATCGATTGTCATTCGGCGCACTACATTGAGCAGCCGTGTTCAGTTTTAAGTGTATTGTATGTTCTCTAACTGAACTAAATGATTTTTATTACTATAGTGCTCGGTCTTGGTCCAAAGTGCCACAAGTGTCTATAAGGACATTTGTGACCCTGGACCACAAAACCAGTCATAAGTCACTGAGGTATATTTGTAGCAATAGCCAAAAATATGTCATATGGGTCAACATTATAGATTTTAATCCCAAAAATCATTAGGTTATTAAGTAAAGATCATGTTCCATGAAGATATTTTGTAAATTTCCCACTGTAAATATATCAAAACTTAATTTTTGAAAAGTAATATGCATTGCTAAGAGCTTGATTTGGACAACTTTAAAGACGTTTTTCTCAGTATTTTTATTTTTTGCACCCTCAGATTCAAGATTTTCAAATAGTTGTATGTATAGATGTATAAATCTCAATTTCAATATTTCATTTCTTATAACTGGTTTTGTGGTCCAGGGTCACATTTGTGTATCTTAAAAAAAAAAAAAAAAAAAACACACATGTCCACCATTGGCCAATGAAGTTTGAGCACCTATTAGACATGGTTAACAGAGGACGATCAGAATGAAACTCAGGGCCCTAAAGGTCTGTGAGTAATTTGAAAGAAATCAGCCACTGGGGGGCGATATCATGTTTTTCAAGGGAGTAAACTATAATATTAATAACATAATATTTGTGTCATGTGACAGAACTCCTAATTCCAACTTGCTGTCAATCAAATTGTTTGTTAAACGATTAAGAAGATGTAAAATAAATCTGGAACAAACCACTGAAGTACAATTCTCTAGACTCTCTAGGTCATTAATTATCAAAAAAATGTTTAAATCTACCCTTTGGGAAGCTATAACAGGGTCGTTTAGAAAAGGGGCCTGTCCGAATTTACATTAGCTGAACAAGAGTTTGAAGTAATGAACAAATGTGTAGAATTGTAAAAGAAAAAAAAAAAAAAAAGTACAAAAATGCTTGCTTATATTTTTAACTTATAAAATGATACGTTTACATTTGGAAGATGAATTCCTTATGACAGTGTATGTCCCTCAAAATATTCAAAGTGTCAATAAAATATTATGTTTAAAATAGTTACATTTAAAAAAAAATATATATGTATTACTGTAGATGATTCTTAGATATAAAAAAAAAATCTACATAAAATAATTAAAATAATATTTTAAAATAATTAAAAAACGCAAATAATATTTTAAAAATAAATACTTAATAATAATATTTAAATAATTTAAAAACATTTAAATAATACTTTTATTAAAGTTTACCAGAATTTACCAGAAATCCTATAAAGCCTAAAGGAAAACTCAAAACTTCACAAAACCCAGTGTGCACATACGAAAGTTTAAAAAAAAATAAAATAAAATAAAATAAAATAATGAAACAATATTTTTGATTTTTTTTCATTCAGACTGTGAGCATATAATGTCCTCGAAGGATTCTCGGTCTCGTCTCCTGTGTGGTTTGACAGTTTATTCCCTCTGCATTTGCTCCATAATGGAGGTTCTCTGCGATTTCTGTCAAGACAGGCCGCATATCTTCAGCAGGGATCCCGGGGCCGTTTCCACACTGTCACTTCCTGTTAGCCAACACAAGAAAAGCACAATTTCACACCCTCGCTGCTGGACAGGGAGGATCCTGCTCCCGCTGCTTAAACGAGGGTTTAGCGAAGACCACCGGTGACAGCGAAAAGGACGGATGTTGACGGGTTAATTATGCTGTCACCGCTGCAGGCTAAAGGGTCACCATGTTTGTCCAGCATTGCGAGGCACTTTATTAGCCTCAGACTTTTCATCTCTCTCTCTGTAATGGCATCAAACACACAAACTCACACTAACACACACTTAGCTTAGCGTTTCATGTTCAGTCAAACTAAACGCTCTGAATCCCATTATATTTTTTAAATAATTGAACAATATTTTAGATATATACCTTTCAAAATATTTCAATTACATCGGTAAAAAAAAATCGGAATAACATTTAAAAAACATTTAGAAAAGAAATATTTAAAAATAATTTAAAAACATTTACATTTTTTTATAAAATACTTATTTTAATATTTATTAAAAAATTAATTAAAAATTATTCAAACTACATACATTAAAAACACTCAAAATAACACTTTTCATCTTTCCTGGATTTAAGTCCCACTGGATGAAAGAGTTGTTTAAAATAATTACATTTTTAAAAAAGATCTAATATATTTTAGTTGAACAACAGTTAGAAGTAACAAATAAATGTTTATTACTGTAGATGTATGATTCTTAGAAAAAAACAAACAAAAAAAAACACCTCAATAAAATAATTTAATTTTTTAAAAATATCTTAAATAATATCTTAAAATAGTTAAAATAATTTAAATAATAAATAATATTTAAATAATTTAAAAACACTTAATATTACTTTAAAAATAAACACTTATTTAAAAATATTTTTAAATAATTTAAATAATATATAATAATGAATAAAAGTGTAAAAAACTATAAAAAAAAACTATTTAAAAAAAGAACTTTATATTTTAAACTTACAAAATGATAAGTTTACATTTGGAAGGTGAATTCTTTATGACAGTGTATGTCCCTCAAAACATTCAAAAATGTCATTAAAAAATGTTTCAAATAATTACATTTAAAAAAATATATATACCTATTTTAGCTGAACAACAGTTAGAAGTAACAATAAAATGTGTATTACTGTGTATTTTATTAGATGTATGATTCTTAGATAAAAAAAAATCTAAATAATATTTTAAAAATGTATTAAAATAATTTAAAAACATTTAAATAATATTTGTAAAATAAATGCTTATTGAACAATATTTTAAAATAATTTAAATAATATTTTATATTTTAAAATAATTTGAAAAACACTTAAATAGTATTTTTAAAATAAATACTTATTTAACAATATTTTAAAATAATTTAAATAATATTTAAAATTATTCAAACTGTATATACACATGGAAAACACTCAAAATATCACTTTTTATCTTTCCAGGTTTAATAAAGGTCCCACTGGATGAAACATCCCATCTGGAAGCTACACTTAAAAACTGTTTATGACATCAAATGCCCCTCAAATTATTAATAATAATATTAAATAATTGTAAAAAATACATATCTAAATATATGTGAACATATTTAAAATATACTGTACATTACATTAGATGAACAAGTTAGAAGTAACGAATAAAAGTGTAAAAAAAATATATATATTTTTTAAATTAAAACAACAGTTAGAAGTAACAATAAAATGTGTATTAATGTAGATGTATGATTCTTAGATTCAAAAAATCTAAATAAAATATTTTAAAATAATTTTAAAACTTTAATTAATTTAAAAACATTTAAATATTTAAAAACACTTAAACATTATTTAAATTATAATTAAAATATTTAAAATTATTCAAACTCTAAATACACATTAAAAACACTCAAAACATCACTTTGCATATTTCCTTCTGTAATCCTGTCACGCTAACAGTCTCACAAACACACACTAAAAGCCATGAGTATGATGTTTACTCAAACTAAAACTGACTGAATGCTAGTCTTTTTCAGCAATGTTACAGAGATGATCGTTCTGTTATTTGTAATACTCAAACAGTTAGTATCCCGAGGCAGTGCATAAAGCTCATGTTAGCTGCCTAATTACACAATAATAGCACAGTACTGAAGATACTCCACATAAGTTCCCAACCCACCCCTGCGGACAGTGTCGCTTTAAAATCCCTCACAGTTCAATCAGCTGCGGGCAAGAGTCGACCTTTAAAAAGATCCGGCATCAGACAATCGTCACAAAACAGATCTCAGATCAGCGCAAGACACATGTGTAAAACATAACGCAGTGCTGAATGCTAAAAACAGACAAATATGAGAGTCAGTTCAATGAAATGACAATTATGGACATCAACTAAATATCAAATATCACATCATAGATAAAAAACTTGGTCGTTGCACACTAGAGATAGGTCAACAATAGGTGTAATTACACACACACACCCCTAATATGCAAATTCACACACAAAGGCTTTGTATTAACATGCCTTGGGCTAAAACTGACATTAACTAGACAATCAAGGCTTACAATCACACAAAGGTCAGATGATTCTGTATATTCTGAAAACAAAAAAAAAACTTGCTTCAACATGAAACTATATCATACTAATACATAATAATAACAACAATATTTCAAACTAATAATATAATATAATATAATATAATATAATATAATATAATATAATATAATATAAAGAATTAACATTAGGGTCAATCCATACTAATACATTTTTAACATTTAAAACGAATAGAATAGAATAGAATAGAATAGAATACTGAAAATAATTACCAATAGGGTCAAGCCATACTAATACACATTTAATACATCAGAAAAATAAAATAAAATAAAATAAAATAAAATAAAATGCATCATTATCTTTACCAGGGGTGTGAAGTAACAAATTACAAATACTCACGTTACAGTAATTAATTAGTTTTTAATCAGTAATTGTACTTTTTTTGAGTAGTTTAAACATTGGGTACTTTTACTTTTACTTGAGTACATTTTAAGTGATGCATCTGTACTTTTACTCCGCTCTTTTCCCTCCTTTTGTGGTCGTTACATGCTTAATATGCTTTTTATCCATCAACGTGATTATATTGGCCCAGCAAAGAGATGTCCGTTTGCGTGTGTGCTTTATTTAGAAAACGTTTCCACAGAAATACTTCCCCATTTCTAACTGAATGCATTTTAACCTATCACAAATTGTATTAATAGAATAACAAATGTGTAAATGTGTAAAAGGTAGGGGATGATGCCATGAACAATGTGCATATGTAAAAAACTGTAACATAAATTATCATGTTTAATGATTATAATTTCTTTAATTGCAAAACGCTAAAACTGGCACTGTTTTGGAGAGAAACTGGCTCTTTTTAAACTAATTTAAACCCATATCATAGTGTGTGATGCTGAACTCTGATATGAGTTTTTAATGGTGTTTGTATTATTTGCATTGTTTTAACCATTAATAGAACATTAATGGTAGATATTCCTACCATCCAGCATTTAATAAAATAAATAAATAAATAAATAAATAAAATCCAATAGGGTGGGTTTATGAAACTAAACTGTGTTTGGCAAACCATCAAGAATTAGAAACCATTTGTTTTACATGAAGTACAGTTCATCAGGACAACACACTAGTGAGTTGTGTCAAGAACACATTGACTTTCTAATAATGGACTGAAGACGGAGACAAAAGCAAAAGTCTGAAGGTTCGTTTGGACTGAATGAATAATTGATGGCTTTATTTAAATGTTCAGTTCTCCTTCTGTAACGCCTTAGAGAAGTCAGACTTCTCTTCTGCTTTATGAGAGGAACTGCTGCACACACAAACACGCAGATATATCAGGCTAAATCAGGATATATCATTCATTTCCATTGTTTTATAATTAGATACTTTCGTATAAAGTCATTTATGACTAATGAAAGACAAATCCACATTATCCCTAAAGATAACATTTGATTTACAGAAGTAAAAACTTTTTACTTTTGTAATGTGAATTACCAAGTGAAATGTAATATTTAATGAAAGATGAAAGGTGGGCGGGGCTTGATTTTATCCATCAGGATTTGATTGGATGGAGTAAAGTGGGTGTGTCCTAACAGAATGAAGACAGACTGAACGTACATTTGCACCTAACTAGTTATTTCACTACTGGTTTCAACAGTATCCCACACGACCTAAGTAATGACAGACAAAAACATAAAAAAAAAAAAAGAAGAGAAATACAACGTAATAAACTCTGTATCAAATAGCACAAATCTATAAAAATAAATGATAAAATGTAAAAATAAGTGGTATAAAAATTAAAATATAAAATTATACAAAGTAATGTACAAGATAAAAAATATTGAAAATATAAAAAAGAAAACATAAGTAAAATAGTTATTTCATTTGGTTAACACCTGCACCACACAAGTGATAACAGATGAAAATGATACTATATTAGACATTAAAAATATAAAAATAATTATAAAAGTAAAAAAAACAAACAAACAAAAAGATATAGATCAATTCAATATAAAATCCATATACTGTACTGACTTTCTCAGAACTTTATTTCTACCAGTGAGGATGTTCATTAAGGGAGGAATTGTCAGAAAAACTACAAACTAAGAAACTAAGAAAAAATTAAGAAACTACAGCTAAACACACACACAGAAATCTTTACAGATTTAACCAATTTAGGGGTGTGTGTGTGTGTGTGTGTGTTCGGGTTCACTGCAGATGTGGTTAAATGATGACAATGACATACAATCGCAGCAATTTGTACGATCATCTAAAATTCTGATCTCATTTGTGCCGCTCTGCAGATGAAACTCAATCACACACTCAAGACTCCCTCGAGACAGACGACCAAGTTGCAGAGAAACAGACAGACATTCCACAGATATATTTTTATATTTTTATAATCATCATCACATCATCCTGAACACACCAGAAATAACATGTTCTTAACCAGAAATGACACAATTAACCAGCAGAGATGAATCTGTTGTGCTTCTTAATGTCAATCTGAATAGCTCTGTCCACTGTGGAATCTCATTGGTCCAAAATCCTACTTTGAATATTGCACACCAAATATGTGACTAAAATATATGTGATTTTGCAAAAGAAAAGCCAAAGAGTTTCCACTTTTAGTGACAATGATGCTTGAAACATTTCCCTAACATTCTCCTATGATTGCTGGGGCAAACTAGGCAGTAGCTTGGGTGTTTGGGTGGTTGCTAGGCAGTAGCTAGGGTGTTCAGGTAGTTGCTATGCAGTTGCTAGTGTGTTACGATTGGTTATTGGGTTGCTACGCAGTTGCTAGGGTGTCTGGGTGGTTGCTAGGCAGTAGCTACAGTGTACAGGTCATTTCTATGCAGTTGCTACAGTGTTCTGAGTGGTTATTGGGTTGCTAGGCAGTTGCTAGCAGTGATGCGCGGGTCAATGTATAAACAACCCGCACCCGACCGACGTTTTCAACTAACCCGCCCTCAACTCGGACCGCAAAAAAAAAAAAAAAAAAAAAAGAAAATATTGTACCCGACCCGCTTCCTGACCCGCATTTTTTAAAAGTAGTAAATGCTCATCATAGCATCATTGGGCCATATACATAGTTTTGTCGTTGTCAATCAATAGAGGCCGAAATGCCACTAAATCAAAAGTGAAAGTAAAATACGATTTGATGCATTTCAATGATTTAAAAGCTAATAAAAGCGAGGAAAATAGGGAAACACTAACGACCTCACCATTCCATCCTGGTAAACATTATATTTCACACACTTTAAGCTCTTTTATTTTTCAAATGTAGCCTATATGATTAGTCCAAAGAATCCTTTGGTTTGTACTGCATAGAGAGAAAAAAAAGATTAAACTTCACACCGAACACAAAAAGTGTAGGCTATAAAAAGTAATTAAACATAATTGGGGGCTAGGGTTTTTCCTTTAAATAATCTTCTATAAAAGACAGAAGATTTACAGCATCTTCCTTTTCATCAATGTGAGAACTTCTATAGGCTATAAGAAATAGGCTAAACTCATAATAAAATGCACAAAACGTTGGTTTCATTTTGAAGTGCTTATTGTGTAGCCTACATAAAATGTTCACAGCAGAATGTTGTTAACACTGAAATATTTTTTGTTAATGATTTTGTGTCTGGGAAGGACGTTAGATCACAATATATCAGGGTGATCTTGCATTATTTCGTTATCACTTCTCGTGTGCATTGAGTTTGCGGACCACACGGCATTGTCAGCGATTCTTCCTATTGTAAGGTCATGCAGTGTGTAAACTCCTGTCGCCGATCCGTCGTGCAATGTGAACACAGCAGCAACTGAATGCTACCCCAGATAGTCGTGCAGTGTGAAAACAACAGCGATTCGATGACTTTGAAAATCGTGCAGTGTGAACTCGGCATTAGGCTATTTCGCCACGTGGATGCCCAATTGAAGCTCTCACAAGCACAAAATGAAGGCATAGAATGTGTTAATAAAGTCTTTATTAACGCATTTTAGACGAACAAAAACAGATAGGCTAAGCCAAAGACTGAGGCTACAATATCCATAAATAAATGTTTGTAAAGACCCGACCGACCGCGACCCGAATGTCATTACAAATATTTTTGGATGACTCGTAACCGCGGGTAACCGCAGGTGACCGCAGGCACCCGCTCATTTTGGATCAACCCGCGCATCACTGGTTGCTAGGTACTGTCTAAGGTGTACAGGTGGTTTCTATGCAGTTGCTACAGTGTTCTGAGTGGTTATTAGGTTGCTAGGCAGTTGCTAGGTACAGCAGTTGCTTACTGTAGTTGCTAGGGCTGCTAGGCAGTTGCTAGGGTTTTCAAGGTGGTTGCTATGCAGTTGCTAGGGTATTAAGGTGGTTGCTAAGCAGTATCTAGGGTGTTCAGGTGGTTGCTATGGAGTTACTAATGTATTCTGAGAAGTTGTTAAACAGTTGCTATGGTGTTCTGATGGCTGCTAGGCAGATGGTATGGGGTTCTGAGTGTTACTGTGTTATTTAGCTTATAGAGTGCTCTGAGTGGTTGCTATGTTGTTCTGAGTGGTTATTGGGTTGCTAGGCAGTTGTTAAGATGTGCAGGCAGTTGCTGGTCAGTAGCTAGGTTGTGCATGTGGTTGCTATGCAGTTGTTAGGGTGTTCTGAGTGGTCATTGGGTTTCTAGGTAGCTGCTGTGGTATTCGGGTGGTTGCTAAGCAGTAGCTAGGGTGTTTAGGTGGTTGCTATGGAGTTACTAAGGTATTCTGAAAAGCTGCTAAACAGATGCTAACAGGTGTTATTAGCGTTACTGTGTTAAGTAGTTGCTAAGATGTTCTGAGCATTGTTATGTTGCTAAACAGATGCTAGGGTGTTCTGGTGGTTGATATGCAGATGATATGGTGTTCTTAGTGTTACTGTGTTGTGTAGTTTCTAGTGTGCTCCGAATGGTTGCTATGATGTTCTGAGTGTTACTGTCTTGTTATGCAGTTTCTACAGTGTTCTCAGTACTTGCTATGCAGTTGCTAAGGTGTTCAGAGCATTATTGTGTTGCTGTGCAGTTGCTAGGGTTTTGTGGGTGGTTGCTATGCAGTTTTTAATGTGTTCTGAGCATTGTTGTGTTGCTGTACATTTGCTAGAGTATTATAGGTGGTTGCTATGCAGATGCTGTGGTGTTCAGGTGGTTGATATGCAGGTGATATGGTGTTGTTAGTGTTACAGTGTTGTTATGTACAGTAGTTTGTAGGGTGCTCTGAGTAGTTGTTATGCAGTTGCTAAGGTGTTCCGAGCATTGTTGTGTTGCTATGCAGATGCTGTGTTGTTCGGTGGTTGCTAAGCAGTCGCTAAGGTGTTCAGGTGGTTGCTATGGAGTTACTAAGGTAAGTTATTGACAGTTGCTAGGGTGTTCTGGAGGTTGCTAAGCAGGTGATATGATGTTCTTAGTGTTAGTGTGTTGTCATGTAGTTTCTATGCTCTGAGTGGTTGCTATGGTGTTCTGAGTGTTACTGCTTTGTTATGCAGTTTCTAGAGTGTAGTTGCTATGCAGTTCCTAAGGTATTCTGAGAGGTTATTTATTACTATTGCTAGGGTGTCTGGGTGGTTGCTTTGGAGTTGCTAGGGTGTTCTGGGTGATTGCTGTGGAGTTGTTAAGGTGTTCTGGGAAGCTGTGTTGCTATGCAGTAGCTAGGGTGCTTGGGTGGTTGCTATGGAGTTGCTAGGATGTTCTGGACAATTGCTTTTGAAGTGTTCTAGGTGTTCTGAGAGGTTATTCATTGCTATGCAGTTGCTAGTGTGTTCAGGCGGTTGCTATGGATTTGCTAATGTGTTTGTAGGGTTGCAATGCTGTTGTTTGCGCTACAGTGAGCAACCAAACATGGTTTGCATCTTTGTAAAGTTCATGTGAGCGTGAAGCAGAAATGCTGTCACTCCACGCGACCCTGAAGGTCTCTGATTACAGGTGAAGCGGGATGACGTGTGTGTGTGTGTGTGTGTGTGTGTGTGTGTGTGTGTGTGTGTGTGTGCGGGTGCTGCTTTTACTGCTGAAGTGTGCAGGATTGATTGTAGCGTCACTGTGTTTTTCAGTTCACACACAAACATCAGTCCACAACAGCCGCTGACAGACATACAGACCCGACGCGAGCTGATAGGTGAAGATGAACCGGCTCTAAACCATCATCCATCATGTGTGTCAGGCTTTAACTACCTGTTTGTGAGCTCTGCTCAATGTCTGGAGAGGCGCCGTCACACAGCAGGATTTCAACAGAGTACAAATCATACAAGAAAGTCACAAATGTTCATAAAAAAAACGTAAATTGTGTAAAAAAAAATATTTATAACAAGTTATTTTGGAAATATTAAAATATAAAAAGTAACAAAAAAATAGCATAATACATAAAATATAAAAATAAATACAAGTATAAATTAATAAATATTGATAGATAAAAGAGAAAATATGAATAGAAAAAGTAACTAAAAATATAAAGTACAAAGTAAAAGTACTTAAAAGATATTTTGATCTGTGATTTTTCTAAGATCAAACCATGGGAACAAGAGGAAGTGCTGTTGATTTCAGTTTCCTGTTGGCCCAGCCGGCGAGACAGACAGAAATAAAAGGCCACTGAGTGTCGTCCAGTTGAGTCGTGCCAAAGAGCACAGGAATAATGATTGTGCTCAGTACAGCATGTTCGAGAGAGAGAGAGAGAGAGAGAGAGAGAGAGAGAGAGAGAGAGAGAGAGAGAGAGAGTGAGTGTGAGACTGTATGTGGGTGTGATACAGATAACAGATGTTCTGTGGAAAGCAAGAGGGAAGCGTGAAGAGGAACGCGTCTTATCTAACACAAGATTACAGTGTTCAGGTTCAGTCAAGTCTGATGTTCTCCACACCATCCGAACAACAAGAAAACACTAATTATATGAGAGTCAACGTCACAAAAAGTTTCACACGTTGCTAATGGGCTCTAAGCCGTTTTAGCCACTGCTATGCTGTTGCTAGCATGCTTTGGGTTGCTATATAGCTTCTAGGGTACTCTGAGTGGTTGCTATGGTAGTTATTATGTTGCTATGCAGTTGCTAAGGTGTTCTAAGTGTTATTGTGTTGCTGTGCAGTTGCTGAGGTGTTGTGGGTGGTTGCTATGCAGTTGCTAAGGTGTTCTGAGCATTACTGTGTTGCTGTGCAGTTGTTAGGATGTTGTGGGTGGTTGCTATGCAGTTGATATGGTGTTCTGAGTGGTTTTGTTGCTATGCAGTTGTTATGGTGTTCTGAGCATTGTAATACTGTACAGTTGCTAGGGTGTTGTGGATGGTTATTGCATTGCTATGCAGCTGCTAAGGTGTTCTGAGCATTACTGTGTTGCCGTGGAGTTGCAAGGGTTTTGTGGGTGGTTGCTATGCAGTTGCTAAGGTGTATTTGTATATGTATAAGGAGTATTTGTATGTATAAGGTGTACAAGGAGTGTTATTGCGTTGCTGTACAGTTGCTATAGTGTTGAGTGTTTTTATGTTGCCATGCAATTGCTAGGGTGCTTTAGGCCATTACTATGCAGTTGCTATAGTTTTGTGTGTGAGTGGTTACTGCATTGCTATGTGGTTGCTAGGGCATTCTGATTGATTACTGCTTTGCTATGTGGATGCTAGGGTGTTCTGAGTACCTACTGCGTCACTATGCAGTTGCTAGGGCATTCTGAGTGGTCACTGGCTGCTAGGGTGTTCTGATTGTTTATTGCATCACTATGCAGTTGCTAAGGTGTTCTAAATGTTTACAGCATTGCTATGCGGTTGCTAGGGTGTTCTGAGTGGTTACTGCATTTCTATGCGGTTGTGTCGCTATGCGGTTACTAGAGTGTTCAGAGTGGTTATTGGTCACTAGGGCATTCTGAGTGGTTATTGTGTCGCTATGTGGTTGCTAGGTTGTTCTGATTATTGCATCATTATGCAGTTGCTAATGTGTTCTAAATGTTTACAGCATTGCAATGTGGTTGTTAGGGTGTTCAGAGTGGTCACTGGTCGCTAGAGCGTTCTGAGTGGTTACTCTGTCGCTATGCAGTTGCTAGGGTGTTCAGAGTGGTTACTGGTCACTAGGGCGTTCTGAGTGGTTATTGTGTCACTATGTGGTTGCTAGGGTGTTCAGAGTGGTTACTGGTCGCTAGGGCGTTCGGAGTGGTTATTGTGTCGCTATGTGGTTGCTAGGGTGTTCAGAGTGGTTACTGGTCGCTAGGGCGTTCTGAGTGGTTATTGTGTCACTATGCAGTTGCTAGGGTGTTCAGAGTGGTTACTGGTCACTAGAGTGTTCTGAGTGGTTATTGTGTCACTATGTGGTTGCTAGGTTGTTCGTATTATTGCATCATTATGCAGTTGCTAAGGTGTTCTAAATGTTTACAGCATTGCAAAGTGGTTGCTAGGGTGTTCTGAGTGGTTTCTGGTCGCTAGGGCGTTCTGAGTGGTTATTGTGTCGCCATGCGGTTGCTAGGGTGTTCTGACTGGTTACTGGTCGCTAGGGCGTTCTGAGCGGTTATTGTGTCGCTATGCAATTGCTAGGTTGTTCTGATTATTGCAGTTGCTAAGGTGTTCTAAATGTTTACAGCATTGCAATGTGGTTGCTAGGGTGTTCTGATTGATTATAGCATCACTATTCAGTTGCTAAGGTGTACTAAATGTTTACAACATTTTTATGCTATTGCTAGGGTGTTCTGCAATTCTAGGTGGTTGCTAGGCTGTTCTGTTTGGTATAATAGTTCACAGGATTTGCTGAAATGTTAAGTGTGATTCCTCAGACGCGTGTTGTTTGGCATCATCAGGTACAGAAGGGTGAAGATGAGCTCTGGAATGTTTTCCAGGACACATAAAGGTGTTGAGCATCAGGACAGGAGCCCTAAACCCGTCAGCGCTGCAGCGGTTTGATGTTAACCTGCTCTGATGGGTTTTTACAAACACAAACGCAGAGACCTAGAAATAATGTGCAGACTTGAGACGTCAACATTCACCAGCATCTACACACACATACATATATATATATATATATATATATATATATATATATATATATATATATATATATATATATATATATATATATACACACACACACACACACACAGGGCTTGACATTAAGCCTTGACATGTGCTTGTCCTTTGGTCAAAATAGCTGGCAACAAAAGTGAGAACACCATAAGTGATAACAGCAGTATGTTGTTTGTCCTTTTCATCATGTTCATGTTTTTGTCTGCTTGACAGGACCATACAAAGTTGTGTATCTTATATTAGAGCAGTTAACAATTCTTTCATACTGACCACTGGAACACTGTTCAACATGGCACCGGTGAGGAGTACCAAGAAAATTATGTCTTGCCTGCGCATTATTTCTAGGTCTCAAAAAAAAAAAATCATGGTACTTCCATTGGACACATGGCATTCTGCATGAGGCTATTAGCCACATAAACATAAAGCACTCCTCTCTGAAGGCTGATAATGTATGA
Source organism: Cirrhinus molitorella (assembly GCA_033026305.1). Lineage (NCBI taxonomy): Eukaryota > Metazoa > Chordata > Actinopteri > Cypriniformes > Cyprinidae > Cirrhinus > Cirrhinus molitorella. Next base: position 28,882,962 of record CM065141.1, read on the forward strand.
GGAATCTGCACTGAGCCCTGCTGGATTCTCCACAACTGGAACAGCATCATTTATAAACGTCTGCACATTCCCCGACCCGTGCGTGATCGTTTATTAAACACTTCAACTGGTGTAATGATGCTGTCAGCTACCAGATTTCACACATTTACCACACACAATCCCTCAAAATCAATTGCTTATCTGACCTTACCCAAAAATACATGTTGTTTACACATGAAAATACACACAGCCCACAGAAGTCAGACGCTTCAACCTCGCTTTACTGTAGTTCTGTAGCTTTAACTGCTTGCATTGTGCAAGAATTGTAAAATATTCAGCGTCTGTCTGTCTTGTGTCTTGCGGTTTGTGTCAGCCACATGTGTGATCAAACCTGCTGAGTCAACAACATTCACACACACCGCATGACGACAGACAGACTGAATCATTCTCAGGGCAAAGCTAATCTTATTTTACACAAGTTTGCATTATAAAACGAACACAATGAGAAAGAAACACTAAATAACACTGCAAACAAACAGCGTGAGCAGTGCGGTCCAATTCAGAATGACTCTTTTGAACCGATTCTTTTAAAGCAACATTCTAACAAACGGTTCCTGGCGTCAAACACACAAGATTCAGAATCACTCTTTTGAACAGATTCTTTTAAAGCTGGTTCTAAAAAACGTTCCTGATGTCAAGCACACAAGATTTAGAATGACTCTTTTGAACAGATTCTTTTAAAGCAACATTCAAATGGTTCCTGATGTCAAACACACAAGATTCAGAATCACTCTTTTAAACCGATTCTTTTAAAGCTGGTTCTAAAAAACATTCCTGATGTCAAGCACACAAGATTCAGAATGACTCTTTTGAACAGATTCTTTTACAGCTGGTTCTAACAAACCGTTCCTGATGTCAAGCACACAAGATTCAGAATGACTCTTTTGAACAGATTATTTTACAGCTGGTTCTAACAAACCGTTCCTGATGTCAAGCACACAAGATTCAGAATGACTCTTTTGAACAGATTCTTTTACAGCTGGTTCTAACAAACCGTTCCTGATGTCAAGCACACAAGAGTCAGAATGACTCTTTTGAACAGATTCTTTTTAAGTAACGTTCTATCAAACCGTTCCTGATGTCAAGCACACAAGAGTCAGAATGACTCTTTTGAACAGATTCTTTTTAAGTAACGTTCTATCAAACCGTTCCTGATGTCAAGCGCACAGGAATCAGAATGACTCTTTTGAGCCGATTCTTTTAAAGCAACATTCAAATGGTTCCTGATGTCAAGCACACAAGATTCAGAATGACTCTTTTGAACCGATTCGTTTAAAGCAACATTCTAACAAACGGTTCCTGATGTTAAGCGCACAAGATTCAGAATGACTCTTTTGAACCAAATCTTTTAAAGCTGGTTCTAACAAACGATTCCTGATGTCAAACACACAAGATTCAGAATTACTCTTTTGAACGATTCTTTTAAAGCAACGTTCCTTCAAACCGTTCCTGATGTCAAGCGCACAGGATTCAGAATGACTCTTTTGAACGGATTCGTTTAAAGCAACATTCAAATGGTTCCTGATGTCAAGCACACAAGATTCAGAATGACTCTTTTGAACCGATTCTTTTAAAGCAACATTCTAACAAATGGTTCCTGGCGTCAAACACACAAGATTCAGAATGACTCTTTTGAACAGATTCTTTTAAAGCTGGTTCTAACAAACCGTTCCTGATGTCAAGCACACAAGATTCAGAATGACTCTTCTGAACCGATTCTTTTAAAGCAACATTCTAACAAATGGTTCCTGGCGTCAAACACACAAGATTCAGAATCACTCTTTTGAACCGATTCTTTTAAAGCTGGTTCTAACAAACTGTTCCTGATGTCAAGCACACAAGATTCAGAATGACTCTTGTGAACCGATTCTTTTAAAGCTGGTTCTAACAAACCCTTCCTGATGTCAAGCACACAAGATTCAGAATGACTCTTTTGAACAGATTCTTTTAAAGCTGGTTCTAACAAACCGTTCCTGATGTCAAGCACGCAAGAGTCAGAATGACTCTTTTGAACAGATTCTTTTAAAGCTGGTTCTAACAAACCGTTCCTGATGTCAAGCACACAAGATTCAGAATGACTCTTTTGAACCGATTCTTTTAAAGCAACATTCTAACAAATGGTTCCTGGCATCAAACACACAAGATTCAGAATCACTCTTTTGAACAGATTCTTTTAAAGCTGGTTCTAACAAACCGTTCCTGATGTCAAGCACACAAGATTCAGAATGACTCTTTTGAACCGATTCTTTTGAAGCAACATTCTAACAAATGGTTCCTGGCGTCAAACACACAAGATTCAGAATCACTCTTTTGAACAGATTCTTTTAAAGCTGGTTCTAAAAAACGTTCCTGATGTCAAGCACACAAGACTCAGAATGACTCTTTTGAACAGATTCTTTTAAAGCTGGTTCTAACAAACTGTTCCTGATGTCAAGCACACAAGATTCAGAATGACTCTTTTGAACCGATTCTTTTAAAGCAACATTCTAACAAACGGTTCCTGATGTCAAGCACACAAGATTCAGAATGACTCTTTTGAACCAAATCTTTTAAAGCTGGTTCTAACAAACGATTCCTGATGTCAAACACACAAGATTCAGAATGACTCTTTTGAACGATTCTTTTAAAGCAACGTTCCTTCAAACCGTTCCTGATGTCAAGCGCACAGGATTCAGAATGACTCTTTTGAACAGATTCTTTTAAAGCAACATTCAAATGGTTCCTGATGTCAAGCACACAAGATTCAGAATGACTCTTTTGAACAGATTCTTTTAAAGCAACATTCAAATGGTTCCTGATGTCAAGCACACAAGATTCAGAATCACTCTTTTAAACCGATTCTTTTAAAGCTGGTTCTAAAAAAACATTCCTGATGTCAAGCACACAAGATTCAGAATGACTCTTTTGAACCGATTCTTTTAAAGCAACATTCTAACAAATGGTTCCTGGTGTCAAACACACAAGATTCAGAATGACTCTTTTGAACAGATTCTTTTAAAGCTGTTTCTAAAAAACGTTCCTGATGTCAAGCACACAAGATTCAGAATGACTCTTTTGAACAGATTCTTTTAAAGCTGGTTCTAACAAACTGTTCCTGATGTCAAGCACACAAGATTCAGAATGACTCTTTTGCACAGATTCTTTTAAAGCTGGTTCTAACAAACCGTTCCTGATGTCAAGCACACAAGAGTCAGAATGACTCTTTTGAACAGATTCTTTTAAAGCTGGTTCTAACAAACCGTTCCTGATGTCAAGCACACAAGAGTCAGAATGACTCTTTTGAACAGATTCTTTTAAAGCTGGTTCTAACAAACCGTTCCTGATGTCAAGCACACAAGATTCAGAATGACTCTTTTGAACAGATTCTTTTAAAGCTGGTTCTAACAAACCGTTCCTGATGTCAAGCACACAAGATTCAGAATGAATCTTTTGAACAGATTCTTTTTAAGTAACGTTCTATCAAACCGTTCCTGATGTCAAGCACACAAGATTCAGAATGACTCTTTTGAACCAATTCTTTTAAAACTGGTTCTAACAAACGATTCCTGATGTCAAACACACAAGATTCAGAATGACTCTTTTGAACGATTCTTTTAAAGCAACATTCCTTCAAACCGTTCCTGATGTCAAGCGCGCAGGATTCAGAATGACTCTTTTGAACAGATTCTTTAAAGCAACATTCAAATGGTTCCTGATGTCAAACACACAAGATTCAGAATGACTCTTTTGAACAGATTCTTTTAAAGCAACGTTCCTTCAAACCGTTCCTGATGTCAAGCGCACAGGATTCAGAATGACTCTTCTGAACAGATTCTTTTAAAGCAACATTCAAATGGTTCCTGATGTCAAGCGCACAGGAATGACTCTTTTGAACCGAAAAAGAGTCAAGATTCAGAATTACTCTTTTGAACCGAATCTTTTAAAACAACGTTCTATCAAACCGTTCCTGATGTCAAGCACGCAAGAGTCAAGAATGACTAATTTGAACCGATTCTTTTAAAGCAACGTTCTAACAAATGGTTCCTGATGTCAAGCGCACAAGATTCAGAGTGACTTTTTTGAACTGAAAAAGAGTCAAGATTCAGAATGACTCTTTTGAAACGATTTCTTTTAAAGCAATGTTCTAACAAATGGTTCCTGATGTCAAGCACACACGATGCAGAATGACTCTTTTAAAAGAATCGTTCTAACAGATGGTTCCTGACAATAAATCAGACAATGAATCACAACAGTTGCGGGTTGGATTCCTGTAAAAGCTGATCGAACGGCTGATCTCAGCATCATTAATGTCCAGCGGCCCGTATTAAAGCACTCTAATGGAAACTAATGATCGCTTGAATTAAATCTGCTCTGTCACATGATGCAGTGCGGCTGATGATGTCATCGACTGTGTGTTCAGAGTGATGCTCTTAGGAGACAAACTGAAAGACATAAATGCTGTACTATGCCAATTGAAAACATAATTTGGAAAATGTTTAGTTTTTATTATTTTTTACCCACTCAAGTACTATACTATTTATGTATTTATCCATTTATTTAAAAGTAATATTTATTTATTTTAATCAACTTTTATTGTTTACCTATTTTTAATCATTTATTAAGGTCTAATTTTTATTATTTATTTTAACATAAATATTAAGTATTATTTATTTGTCTATTTATTTTGATTTAATTTTAGAGTTTACATATTTTATTAAATGTATCATTTATAATAATAATACTAATAATACTACTACTACTACTACTACTACTACTACTACTACTAATAATAATAATAATTAATTTATCACCTTGGCAAGAAGTATAAATATGAGAACTTCATTCAAATCCAATTATTTAATTATTTTTTCAATCCAAATTTTTTTATTAATTTAAATCCATTTTTATTATTATTTTTTATTTTAAATAATTTTTTATTATTGTAATACTTACACAAAAGCGATGTAAACTTTTGACTAACAGGCTCAGAAAACTTCTCTACCAAATATAAAAATACATCCACACAGTTTTATTTATTTAATTACATCTAATTTTATTTTTTATTTAAATCCAATTGTATTATTTTTATTTTTTGAAATTTATTTATTTTATTTTATTTTTATTTTTTTATCTATTTTTATTATTTGAATACTTACACAAATGCGATGCAAACTCAGTTTAACTAAATTTAACAGGCTCAGAAAACTTTCGACCAAATTTTTTTTTCTTTACTGAAATAAAGCTGCAAATAAAATAACATTAAATATAAATTTATATGTACAAACCTTTAAATAAAAATGATCAAAATTACCTTGGCAACCAAATAAAGTACGTCTGAAGCAAATTAAAATTAAAGCAGAAACAAATCATACCTACATAATAACTAAATAAAATAAACTAAATTAAATTAAATTAGAAAATTAAAAATATTGCCTTGGGAACAACTGAATTTATGGGAAATAAATATATAAAACTGAAAATAATAATAATAATAATAATAATAATAATAATAATAATAATAAAAAAATAATAAATCTAATTAAAATTATTATTTAAAAATATAATGCATGCATTTAGCAATATAACAGTACACTACTAAAATAATACTGACACAAAGCTTGCACATCATATGTGTGTTAAATCTGAGACTGTCAGCATCAACACGCATGTCCGACAAATACAGTCCGCTTTTGGCAATTCAAGAAGAATCTGAGCTACAGTGTCTGTATGTGATGTGTTAAAACACACACACACACACACACACAAACAAAATACTTGTCATAACTGTACAAAGACCCAATGTTTCTATTTCCGTGTTTCAAGCGACATGCTGCATAAACAGAGACATATTTTCTGCAGTTTTTGCACTTATTTCTGTCGTCCAAACAGCAGGAACTGAGCTTCAGCCAACAAACACACTTGAGCGAGGAACACTGCGCACAAAATACAGCGGTTCGTCCAAACAGCCCTTCGCTTCATGTCCAAAAGAGCAGCTTGTCAGACACGTTCAGGCCCAAACTTCAGCTCTGTGACGTTCATTCACTGTACGCTCAGATATTTGGGGTGAATTGTGCGCTAGTGTCAGTTTTCACAGTGATAAAGTGTCATCATGAGAGCGTCTCATTCTCACCCTCAGGCTGAAGAGAGAGAAAAAAAGAAAAACCAAAACACCACGCTTGATGGATCACTGGGACGAGTCTGATTTCAGAGTAAGACAAGAAAATACAGTTTCTGAGCAAACGAGCAGATCCTTTTCCAGGCATGAACAGAAAATGACTGCAAACAGGGACAATCCATATATTGAATATTTCACAATATGTTAATGTAGGTTTTACAAGCCAAAATAAGGAAACAATGTGAATTTTGAAAATGTTTTTTGGCCATTTTTCTTAATTTTTTAAGTTTTTACAATTTAATACAACAAACATAAATAATAAAAAAAAAATGTATATATATATAAAAACATACATATACACACACACACACACACACACACACACACATAAATTAATATTTAAAGTATTAAAAAAATAGATAAAAACTTAAAATGAAAATTAGAAATGTCTTGGCAACTAGCTGGATTTATGGGAAACAAGTATGAAAATTGAAATGAATTAAATTCAGTTCAATAGCAAAAAATTAAATAAATATATACAATTAAATTAACTACGTATGTATATTATAATATAACACATAGCATTTCCTTTTGTAAAAATATATATATTTTATATATAGTAATATATTATTATTTAAAAAAAATATTTAAAATATTATTTATTGTGTGTGTGTGTGTGTGTGTATTTTTTTAAATATATTATATTACTATTATACAATTATAATACACGCACATAAATTGAATAAATTCTATATTAATATATAATATTTTTTATTTAATACAAATGTATTTTTTCAATATATTTAAATAGTAAACTACATTACAATAAAACTATAATATGCACACATGCACACACACAAACACACATAACTTATATAACTATAATTAATAATTATATATTCAATTATATTTTGTATTTAATATTGAATTAAATATCATTATTTAAATATCATATTTTTAAATCAAATTCAAAAAAATCAAAAGTTGTTCTAATGAAAGATTTCTGCAGGGATACCTGGGGGACCTAGGATAGCAAAGTCCACTAAAGAAGGAAGAGCTTTTTCGCATTTAACCTTGTATTTCAGCTACATTTAATCAAATTCACATCAACATTCTTTAGCTTGGGTTGAACACCATTTTTGCTTGGTTGGAACAGCAGCTACGCTAATGATTTCTCTATTTGTTTCTCTGTTTTTGCCATCTGATTGACATCCCGTGGTAACTAGGAATTACACAAGCTTCAGTCTGAATCCAGAACACCTGAAAAGCTCTCCCAGGGGTTAAAGCCAAAAAAAAACCTGAGCCTGAACCATTTTTTTTTTTTGGGGGGGGGGGGGGGGGGGGGTCTTTTGATATCAAGTTTTGCTAGATAGATTTGTCCTTGACAGGGTACAGGATGACCTACAATCTAAAGCATGACATTTCTGCAAAAATAAATACAAGGGAATTACTTTAAACATTAATATAAAAAAGAAAACATACTAAGACTTAAGGCAACGTTTACTTTAATTAACAACAACAAAAACAATAAAATACTGTTGGTGAAATACAATCATTTTTAAAAAATGAAACCGAACCACCAATAGGTGGTTCGGTTTCATATATTCAATAAGTCATATATTCAATCAGTTCGTTCAAACACGTATTCATTCATTCACTAAATAAAGCAACTGATTGTTTTTTATGAATGGCTGGGAGTCACCGTTTACACTGTAATGCGGTCAGAGTCATTTCAAGTTTCATTGCTGTGCTAGTTATCGTTTATTGATTTTTTTTGATCGGGTTACTGTCCGGTCGGGCAGCATTCAGCACACAGAAGGCACATACTGTGAAAGTTTTTAGTCACAGAAGCTTGCCGTCTCTTCCTATTTCTTCTATCCATGCCCAGCGCCATTTATTTTTAAGCCCTTTATCAACCAGGATTTGTTCACCGGGCTTCATAAACTTGCTCTCCATCCAGCCGACTATGTTTCCGTTCTACTCTCCAACGTAACGTCTCCGCTCTGACATCTATGCTTGTATCTAACTCACGCGTATCCAAACCCCGCCCCATTCTACTTCTGATTGGCTAGTAATGTTAGTTTGGCAGAGTAAAGGCTGTGTTGCCCTAATAACATTGGTAGGCGAACACATGAACTCGAACGTGATATCAAAACGTTTTTTTAAAACGTACTTTTAATTTTTTTTTTCCGCAGCCAATTGCCGCACGCCGGAGATCCGGCACGGTGCTGGAAAACTTTAAGCCCTGCTCTCCTGTCCCCATGTTAAGAGAAAGTGGGAGTAAGATGTTTACTTTAGTTCTAGAATAAATGTGAACATGCATTAATTAAAAACTGATCTAGTATTTCTCTGAAATGAATAAAAACGGTGAAATCCAAATCAGAATATGATGCAAACCTGCAATAATTAAATATGTTAAATAACACAAATTTCCTTTATGTATCTAATCTAGGGCTGCTCGATTATGGCAAAAATCATAATCACTATGTGTAATCACGATTGCTGAACACAATTATGAGTGGGTCAGGAACTTTATATGATTGATTAGAGCCAATTTTCATGTAATAGTTCAGACGCGGGCCGGGCATCAGGCCTGTTTTAGGCTTCTCCTTATTTTTATATTTTAGACATCCATCAATTATAGTGATAAAAAAATTGCTGCGATAGTGAGACTTCACTTTCTCTTACTTTAGCGACAGCTTGGACGGCGTTTAATGTCTCAGCCAGCAGCGGTGCCTTCAGTGCAGCTTTGCGTTCAAGCAATAGACTGAAACTTGCCACAAAGCACCAGCAAAAATACATAACAATGAATGTGTCGGGGGGAATAGTAGGGGAAATTTGAATTATTTATGAATAAACTAGTGCATTCTGCAGGGTGCGTCTATATGCTTTGTTGTAATGAGAGGATTAATTAGCTTGCAGAACTGAACAAAATGAGCGGTGAGTGGATACTAACTACACAAACACAAATACGCACTGGAGTCTGGCGTGAGCTGGTTGAACTACTTGCGTTACGTTTATGTGCAGAACTGAGATCGCTTTCGTAGTGTTTTGAATGGATAAAATATAGGAATCACTTTAATTTCTAAATAAAACTAACCAGTTGGAACTGAGCTGTCCTCCCTTGAAATTCACTCCCCAAACTACGTCCCTCAACATTTCCAGCCCTGAGTTCGGCTAATCTAATAAATTGAACTCCTGCACTTTTAAATACACGTTGTGTTTAACTGAGTGCTTCCTCAGTTTGGTATTACCACTGCCTGCCTTGCACTTACTGTTACAAATATTGCAGCTATTTGTCCGCATGAACCTTTGTGAAATTACATCACATACAATCACATTAGAGCACTTTCTGTTAGCCATTGCCCTGTGTGTTTGAGAACCTTCTCTCTCGCGCGCAGGCTTTCGCTACGTACCAGACTCACGCGACACGCAGACGTGTTCTCTCAGGTACCGAAACTGAGCACCGATTGATTTTATGTGAATCGATACTCGGTAGTAGGCCTACCGACGCAATTCCCATCCCTACTCACGCCATATTTTAAGTCTTCGTTTAAACATAAAGAAATCACAGACCACCGAGCGCTTCCCGCGAAAGTTAAAACGAAACCGAAAGTAAGACTCGCACGCGCATTGAAAAGCAATTTTAAGAGAGCGACTCCCCCAATGCGCGCAAATTAGCCTACATCACATATCTAGGCTGTTATTAGCATGTAAGCTATAATAGGTTGTGTAGTTGTCTATAGCCCGGCTTTAGAGGAACAGAATAAAGCAGAATAGTGGATTGGAGTTATGGTTGTGCCGATATGATCTGGTAATCAGATGAAGGCATAAAACATTAATTTAATTTATCCTTATCAAATGAACATGAACTCATTTTTGGACAACCCAAAATGACCCCTGCTCTAAGAAACACGCAAAGACACCACATCCAGCATTCACAGATCACAGCAACAAAACACTTCATCAGCATCACAGCCCATCCTTACCTCCAGCACGGGTCCGGCTCCGAGGATAATCTGCTCCACGCCGCTGGCGAAGCCCTTCTGGCTGAGCGCCGTCAGGTGGTGGATGAGGAAGTTGGTGCTCTGCGTCTTTCCCGATCGCTCTCTCCCGAGATCACGATGCACTGGTTCCTCCTCCTCTGCAGCATGGCGTGATACGCCGCGTCGGCCACCGCGTAAATGTGCGGCTCCAGCTTCCCCAGCCGGTGGTTATCGTACATTTTGACGTATTTGGATTATAGATGGGCAGGAACTTAAAGGGATTGACGACGATCAGGATCCCGCCCACGTACGTGTAGATCTTCTCCTGCCGGAAGCGTCCGCGCAGGTTCTCCAGCAAAGTCCGCTCGTTCAGATCCGGCAGCGCGCACAGGTCGGCCACGTACTGTCCGGCGGGAGGCTGCGGGAGCAAACCGCGCTCCACCATCCGCCGGCGCTCCTCCGTCACACGCAGCCACATCTGCAGATTCCCGTAGCGGATGGATCCGTCCAAGTCCTTCTCGCGCAGGAGGAAGCGGTAGTCTTCGCCTCCCAGACGGTTCTCCAGCGCCATGCGCGGCCACAGCATCATGCGCTGCGCGGGACAGTCGCACGGGTTCAGGATCCATTCCTCGCCGCCGAACTCCTTGACCTCGGCGAGCACATAGAGGCGCGCGCGGTCCAGCTGGCAGCCTCTCGATGACGCGCTCGATGACCTCTGCCGCCGACGTGACCCTTGCGCGCGGTGATGGGGCAGTAGATGGTGCCCTCGGACAGAGCGCCAGGATACACGCGCAACGTGAACTCCGAGTCCTCGTAACGGCGACGCCCTCCGGCGTCATGGCAACTCATGATGGTGCAGCAGCTCCCATCAGCACCGACGCACCGCCAACACAAGACTCGACCAGCCGATTCACGACATCCCACCTGCGGACAAGACAAAACACAAGCAGTAATGAATGTAGAAACTTAAACTAAAATTAAAATGAAGACTGAAAATGTCAAAACAAATGGGAATTTACACAAAAATACTAAAATATAATTAAAATAGCACCAGAACGGCCAGGCACAGAAACAGTTTCTTCTCTCAGGCAATACATCTTATGAACACTTGATAATAAACGTGGAACACACGACTATTATACATTCATTTATTTAACACACATACTTTTTTGCATTTCTAATTTGCACCTAACATACCTGTACATAGTAAATTGTTTATATTTAATTTGTATATTGTGCACTGTAAAAAATGACCGTGAATTTAACAGTAAAAAACTGTAAAAATTATAGTTCAAAACTGTTAAATGGTTACCGGTAAAAGACTGTAAATGTACAGTGAATAACGTAAATTGACATTCTAAGAATTTGTTACATTTTTCAAAATTGGATGTGTTTTTGTTGAAATAACTCTTTCTTCTTAGTTTTTTTCTTAGCAGGTTTGTACATTAGGGTTGTATGTTACATCTAATGTTGTTAAATGAATGTTTATTGCATTATTTCGGTTTCATGTGTGTTACCATGATGGTGTTTAGCGTTTGTGTGAATGACACTGTGCACCTTCTATATATGTTAAGATTTAAAAGCTGCTTGTGATGGGCTTGTCTTTATCATGTGACTTTCTCATCACCACCTGCTTTTGGTGGTTATCAGTGTATTACAAAGGTATAAAACAGATTTCAGTACTTCAATAGGTTGGTACATTACAGTTATATCAGTTAATGAAATTACGGTATTTACTTGTAAATTTAACTGAAAACCATGAACTGTAAAACGTTGCTACCGTATTATTTACGGTACAATTCCGGTAACCACAGCTACCGGTTTTCTACCGTAAATTTTACGGATTTTTTTTTTTTACAGTGCGTCTTTGCTATTTTGCACATTGTTCTTTATTATCGGTGTCTTGTCTTGTCACTGTCACTCTGTTGCAATGTGGAGCTTCTGTCGCTACAACAAATCCTAGTATTTGTAAACATACCTGGCAATAAAGCTCATTCAGATTCCGATTCTGAGAAAGTCTAGCATCATACTGTACATCTTTATATACCCCAGCCTCCCCATTTCTTAAATTTGATGTGTGATAAATTAGATAAATAATTTATAACAAACAAACGCTTAACAGCCCTAAAATAAAATAAATCAAATATAAAAATATATAATAAAATAAATCTGAATAAATATAATAAAATATGAAAAATATGGAATGAAAAACAGAAATGTTGCCTGAACATAAACTGAAATAAATAAATACATAACAGTATATAATTCAAATTAAAAGAAAATATACTACAAAACACAATTTCGAAAACTTTAAACTACTAAAACTATAATTAAAATGAAGACTGAAAATGTAGACTAAAATTAAAATTAAAAATTAAAATATCAAAACAAATGGCAATTTACACAAAAACACTAAAACCGTATATAAATAACATAGCACCAGAACGACCAGGCACAGAAATGGTTTCTTCTCTCAGGCAATCCTTCTCATGAACACTTGACAATAAACACTTGCACATTGTATATTTGTATATTGTTCTTTTTTATTATTTGTGTCTTGTCACTGTCTTCACTGTTGCACTTCTGTCGCTACAACAAATTCCTCGTATTTGTAAACATATCTGGCAATAAAGCTCATTCTGATTCTGTGAAAGATAGTCTAGCATCATACTGTATACACACAGAAACTTCACAGTAACCTGTCAAAATAAAAGTACTCAAATTTGATGTGCGATAAATTAGATTTAAAAAAATGATTGCTTAACAGCCCTAAAATAAAATAATAAAATATAAAAATATATAATAAAATAAATCTGAATAAATATAATAAAATATGAAAAATATGGGATGAAAAACAGTTAGAAATGTTGCTTGAACATAAACTGAAATAAATAAATGCATAACAGTATATAATTTAAATTAAAAGAAAGTATACCACAAAACACAATTTCTAAAACTTTTGCTAAATTACTAAAAACTTTAAACTATTAAAACTATAATTAAAATGAAGACTGAAATTGTAGACTAAAATTAAAATGAAAACTGAAAATAATTTACAAAAAATACTATAACAGTATATAAACAAAATAATACAATATGAAAAACATTTTATAAATCTAAATAAATATAATACAAATATAAAAAAAAAAAATGTAAAAAAATATATATTGACTGAAAAACTGCTAGAAATGTTGCCTGAACATAAACTGAAATAATTAAGTGCATAACAGTATATAATTTAAATTAAAAGAAAATATACTACAAAACACAATTACTAAATCTTTTACTAAAATACAAAAAATTTTAAACTACTAAAACTATAATTAAAATGAATCCCACCTGCAGACAAGACAAAACACAAGCAGTAAATTAGTCATTTAAATTAAATTGAAAAATGAAAATATCAAAACAAATGGCAATTTGCACAAAAATACTAAAACCGTTTATAAATAAAATAGGGCTGGTAATTTAACACATTAATTAGATTAATTAATTACGACCTCATCTCTTTTAAACATCAAGCACATAACACGGTGAAAAATAACACAATAAAATTTAACACATTTAACACACTTGCCCTGCCCCAGACCTATGTGGGTAATCTGACATTTCATACAGTTGACTGATGACAAATATAGGGCAGAGCAACAGCTGACTGCATGATCGAGCCCAGAGAACGAGGTTAGAATATGCCTCTGTTTGAGTTTGTCTCATATTTACATAAAGCAACATCACACGAGCAACAGGCCAAGTGCAATATAACACGAATATTGTGTTGTTTTAGACACAAATGCTGTCTGTTTTGCTCAACTTTGCAACGAAAATATAAAGACAAAGCAGAACTGTTAGTCTCCAAGCAACACATAAATATCGGCTCCAGATCACAACAGAAGTCATTTAAGTTTACCTTTTCTATAGAACAGGCCTATACATTGTTCTTTTATTAAACAACCCAAGTGCCCTTAAAGTCCCCATGAAATCAAAATAAATCTTTTTTGGCTTTTGGTATGAATATGTTGGCCTTAAGGTCATCTATAAGCTAGTGTGCTCCAAAACAACAAATACCAAATACCCATCTTAATTTAGAATTTATCTTAATTTAATTTGTTAAGAAAGACTCAATTTTATTGGCGCGTTGGCCTAGTGTGTATGGCATATTTAGAGTGCTGAGATGTTACGATGTTACAGAGCATTAATTCTTTTTTTTTTTCCAACTTCCAAGTAGCCAATAGCCTACGTTATTCATGAATAAATTATGTTAAACATGTATAAATGACTCATTCTTGCTGTGTGTGTGTACACATTTGAATAATGTCGGGCTGTAAACGGGTTCGGGCTTTTAAAAAGCTGTCAATCAAAATGTAGCTACTTGTCGGGCTCGGGCTTAACTATTAAGGCCCGATTACAGCTCTAATGCTGAAACTACGGCTGAGAGATCAGTCACTTGTTTACAGAGTTAGTACTTTCTGTATGGTGAATTGCAGGTAGTGTGCAAATTAGGTGATAGGGAACCATTCAGACAGTGTAAATATGCTTTTAGTTGGGGCAAATGACGTCTGGTTTTGCGTTGTCCCGCAGTCTACTCCGGACTTTGGCTCCGGACATACGATCACTATTTTGTTTTAGTAAGAGTTTCGTATTGAATCTAGGGGGACTGTGGCTGTCATAAGACGTCAAATGCGGCTTTACTGAGCTCAACGTCTCTGGCCCGAGCAGATATAAATGGAACGCTATTGGCTATTTAAAAAAAAGTGGGCGGGGCTGCTCAATATGGCCCGCCCTGTTTTTTTGTTTCAGTTGAAATTACATCACCACATAGAATAACGCTGTGTGTTTCAAGGAACTTCAGTGGACCTTTAAGTTATCTTATTTACACAACGGTATTTCATTTCTGTCTCTACATGGTCGCGCGCAATTTCTAAAACTGCGCGAAAACACGGACGGGATTGAGGAGTCCATTCATAAAAACTGAATACTTTATACTCTAACGTGCAGAATGCTATGGAATTAGTCAATTTTGAATTAATAAATCAAAAGTAGGTCTGTCACTTAATTCACTTAATCACGATGTGGACTAGTCTCTATAAATATTAAAACGTAAAAAGATGGCTTAAATAATAATCCTGCATGTTCTGTTTGTCTCTGTATGTATGAATGGCGGAGACGCTGTTTTGTTTACTACACAGATACTGAAGCACACATGAGGCTAGCGGTGATTTTTGGCCTCTGTGTCTCACTATATGACGACATTAACACATAAACTTAATCTCCAGAGCTGCTGTGACAGTCATTAACGTTACATGATAATTTTATCATGTATAAAATTAAATACAAGTTTCATTTGATAAAGATAGTCTAGCATCATACTGTATACACACAGAAACTTCACGGCAACCTGTCAAAATAAAAGTATGGTTTAACGCGTAACAAAAATATATTGCTCTTCAATTACTTTTGTAATGTACATCTTTATATATCCCCGCCTGCCCATTTCTCAATTTGATGTTCGATTAATTTGTGTTTAATTCGATTGAAAAATGATGGCTTACCAGCCCTAAAATAAAACAATAAACAGGAAAAATATAAATGTTACCCGAACATAAACTGAAATAAATAAAGTACATAAAAGTACATTAATGAAATTAAAATTAAAACTGAATTTAATTCTAAATGTAATTTACAAAAAAAAAGTTTATATTAAAGCACTAAAATGAAATAAAGCTACATAAAGGTATTTGACAATCAAAAACAAATAATGACAAAAGAACAAAACAGATCTAAACTGAAAAATATAAAGATCAAAGATAAATATAAATAAATACAAAAGAAATACTGGATGAAAAACTTAAAGTTAGAACTGAAGCCTGAAAATAAACTGAAATAAAACATTTAAGTACTAAAGGAATTTGACAATCCAAAAAAAATAAATAAATAAATAAATTAAAATGTAAATAAATTAAATGGAAAATTGAAAGGGAATACACATACATATATATACATACACACACATATATATATATATATATATGAAAATGATATTGTCACATAAAAATAAATAAATAAATAAATAAATATATATTATATATATATATATATATATATATATATATGAAAATGATATTGTCACATAAAAATAAATAAATAAATAAATAAATATATATTATTTATATATTAAATATATATATGTGTGAATTCAAAACAAAAAATACTTTAACAGTACATAAATAACAGCTAAATAAAATACAAATATTAGACAAAAAAACTTAAACCAATAAACTCATTTATTTCCAAGGCAACATTTCTATTTTTCATTTAAGTACTAAAATTATTACAACTAAAACTGAAACTAAGAAAAAGCTGCATAGAAAAAAAAGACAAAAACAAGCAAAAATAACTCAAACTCAAAATATAAAAATACATTTTCCTTCAAAACATAAAAGATACTATAGCAGTATAAATAACAGCATACTAAAATATAACTAACTAGACAAACAAAAATGAATTACATTCTCAGAGTACAGACTCAAAAAGCTTTTGCTAAAATGTCCTTAAAACATTTATCATTTAAAAAACAAATGCCCTGAAACATCCACACAATGTAGTTAGCATTTGATAAAAAGTGCATTTCATTTACTATGAAAACAAGACTTCATTCCCACAGTCAACACGGCATGTTTGGAAAATGTTTTAACAGCATAAATGTCATCCATCCAACCAACAAGACAAACAACTCCAGCATCTTGCTAACAGAAGCCAGCTGAATGCGTAATGCTAGTACAGTGCTACAACGCTAATCGACGGCAAGAACTACTGTGTGAAATGTGTTTATCTTACGATAATCTGGTTTACAGTACAGTTAAGATACGATGCAAAAACACACATACAGTTAACCCTGCTAATAAAAACACATGCACATGAACTTAGATTTACAATAACAGACCTGATATTAATGATAGCAACTCATGTTCCAACCATATTTGGACATTTTTGAGTATTTAATTGATAATGATATACAAAGAGCATGTGATACAATGCAATCACCCACTTCCAGATATCAGACCAGGTTTATATTACGATATATATATGGTTTGCTGATGTTATTTGTAAACTTTAAGATGTAAATAAAATAAAATAAAATAAATTAGTATTTTTGAATTTTGAATTTATTTTTCAAATAAATTGTTGTTAAGTTTATTTTTGTTCAATTTATGTTGAAGTACTCAACTAAACTAAAGTAAACTAAGCTAAAATATAATTCAAATGACATGAAAAACTTGACAGGAAAAAGGAAGGTTATGCTAATGTTAATACATTTATGAAGTAATTTATTTATTACATGTAAACCAAAAACACAATAAAATAAAACAAGTAACAAAAAAAAGGGTTTTCCATGTAATATTTTAAGTTTAGCAATTTTAGTACTTTAACTTAAACATTTCATAACTACAATTTTTTGTAAAAATTACAAATGTTTATGCTGAAGAACTAAACTAAACTAAAAAATAAAATGAAAAAAATATGAAAAACATGGAAAAAAAGAAAGGGTTTTAATTTGAAGTTTTTTTCATTTAGTTTTAGCAATTTTAGTACTTCAACTAAAAAATTAAAAAGCTAAAGTGCTAAACTAAACTAAAATTAAATACAATTTTAAAAAAAGATGAGGAAAAACTTAAACTTAACAGAAAAAGAAAGTTTTTTTTTCATTTAGTTTTAGCAATTTTAGTACTTCAACTAAAACATTTAAAAGCTAAAGTGCTAAACTAAACTAAAATTAAATACAATTTAAAAAAAAATGAGAAAAAACTTAAACTTAACAGAAAAAGAAAGTTTTTTTTTCATTTAGTTTTAGCAATTTTAGTACTTCAACTAAAAAATTTAAAAGCTAAAGTGATAAACTAAACTAAAATTAAATACAATTTTAAAAAAAGATGAGAAAAAACTTAAACTTAACAGAAAAAGAAAGTTTTTTTCATTTAGTTTTAGCAATTTTAGTACTTCAACTAAAAAATTTAAAAGCTAAAGTGCTAAACTAAACTAAAATTAAATTAAATTTAGAAAAATATGAGAAAAAAAAACGTAAACTTAACCGAAAAAGAAAGGCTTTTCATCTAATAGTATTTTAGTTTTAGCAATTTTAGTACTACAACTTAAGTTAAAAAACATTTATGCTGAAGTGATAAACTAAACTAAAATTAAATACAATTTTTAAAAAGATGAGAAAAAACTTAAACTTAGCAGAAAAAGAAAGTTTTAGTACTTCAACTAAATTTTAGTACTTTAATTGTAGTACTTCAACTAAAAAAGGTAAAACTATTATGCTGAAGTGCTAAACTAAACTAAAATTAAATAAAATTTTAAAAAAGATGAGAAAAAACAAACTTAACAGAAAAAAAGTTTTTCATTTTTTTTCACTTCAACTAAAAAATTAAAAAGCTAAAGTGCTAAACTAAACTAAAATTAAATTAAGAAAAATATGAGAAAAAACGTGAACTTAACCGAAAAAGAAAGGCTTTTCATCTAATAGTATTTTAGTTTTAGCAATTTTAGTACTTCAACTAAAAAATTAAAACAATTATGCTGAAGTGCTAAACTAAACTAAAATTAAATACAGTTTTAAAAAAGATGAGAAAAAACTTAAACTTAGAAAAAGAAAGTTTTTTTCATTTAGTTTTAGCAATTTTAGCACTTCAACTAAAAGATTAAAAAGCTAACGTGCTAAACTAAACTAAAATTAAATTCAATTTTAAAAAAGATGAGAAAAAAAACTTAAACTTAACAGAAAAAGAAAATCACAACAAGGTAGGAAGCTTCAATTCAGTCAGTTATGGGCTTGTATTTCAGTCAAGATGCTGTCTAGGAAG
>CM065141.1:28904441-28934441 GCA_033026305.1 Cirrhinus molitorella
ACAATAGTGAACGTGCGAGAAAGGCCGAGCGGTTCTTTGTTGAAACGAGGATCAGATCGCAGACAAACGGCCTTTATGAAGGACACGCATGTTCACCTGCAGAAAGGAAACCACGGAGAGTCATGACTGGAAAAACAACTAGATGCTCTCTACGTTTCACACTGAACACAGAGAGAGTGGATCTGAAAGAGAGCAGCACTTGCCCTACTTACTATGAAGGGCACTTGAAGTACGTACTGTGAAGGGTGCAGGGCGTTGTGGTCTCTTGTGCACGCGTTATAAAAAGATACACGCCATGAAACTTCGTTCTGAAACAGAATGACACCTTAAAGCCGAAAGAGAGATTTTGTAGCTCAAACTAAATGTATTCAAATATTTTTAATGAATTGAAATAGTTTAAATAAAATATAAACTGATGAAAAAGCACTACAATAACAAAACTATAGATTCTAAAATAATTATGCTTTTTTATTATAAAATAACTGTTAAAAACGTTAACTTTCATCAAAGCTATTAATAACAAAATGCATGAAAAATATTTTTGTTAACTGAAATAAAGCTGAAATAAAATATAAACTTATAAAAAAATATAAATTATAATATTATAAAATTACAAATTAGAAATTAACTGGAAATTATAAAACGGTAATTGCGCTTTTTATTATAAATGTATTAAAAATATTTTTGTTAACTGAAATAAAGTTAAAAAAAGATTTGCCAAAATGTAAACATTAAAAATGTAAATATGATGAAGAACTAAAATTATAAATTATGATTATAATATTATTATAAATTACCCAGAAGTTATAACATAGCCGTTATGCTTTTTATTATAAAATAACTGGAAACAAATATAAATTATAAATATTAGAAGAAAACCGAGAAATAAATCATAATTTGAAAAAAAAAAAAAAAAAATCCAGAACTAAAACTGAATAAAAAAAAAACAAAAAGTAAAATAAAATATTTAAAAGTAAATAAAAAAAGAAATGCACAAAACAAAATGACTAAAAAAGAAGAAAAAAAACTAAATGAAATAAAATTTTTCTGTGAATTGAAATAGTTTAAATAAAATATAAACTGATGAAAAAGCACTACAATTATAAAACTATAGATTCTAAAATAATTATTACACCTTTTATTATAAAATAACTGTTAAAAATGTTAACTTGCATCAAAGCTTTTAATAACTAAATGTAATTTTTTTTTTTTTTTTTTTTTTTTTTGTTACTTGAAATCAGGTTAAAAAAAAAAAATACATACATATATATATATATATATATATATATATATATATAAACATTAAAAAGTGAAATATTATGAAGAACTAAAATAATAAAATAATAATTATAATATGATTCTAAATTACCCAGAAATTATAAAAGAACTATAATTACGCTTTTTAATCATAAAATAACTGGAAACAAATATCAAATATAAATATTAGAAGAAAATATAGAAAGGCACCTAATTGAAATAAATAAATCATCATTTTTTTTAAAAATCCAGAACTAAAACTGGGAAGAAATCGAAGAAAAAAACTAAAAAAAGTAAAATAAATTTTATTTAAATATTTGACTTTAAATATTTATAAAAATAAAATAAAATAAAATAAAATTATTAGATGGAAATAAATTAACTAAACTGAACTAATACTCAAATAAAGGGCATTAAACCTAAATAGTAATAATAATATTAATTTCAGTTTTATTTTACTAATAAAATAAAAATAAAATAATATTAGATGTTAAAAAAACAAGAAAAATGTTAAAAACAACAAAGGTACAAAAAATACTTAAATATTTATTATAAAAAACTTAGAATTAAATAAATAAAGTAATATATCAATATTAGAGGTTATAGATATTAGAGGACATTAAACCTAAATAGTAATATTAATTTTATTTTATTTATTATTTTACGAATAAAATAAAAATGAAATGAAAAAATAAAATAAAATAAAATAAAATAAAATATTAGATGAAAAATGTTAAATATGTAATTGAAAAGTACTAAAGTACTAAAATTACCAACTGAAAAATAAATAAAATCCAAAATGAAAAACATGATTGTTAACCAACAATAACATAAAATGTAATATATAAAAATTAAAATATTAGATGGAAAACGTTAAAGATGTAATTGAAATAAGTAGCAAAGTACTAAATTTACCAACTGAAAATAAATAAAACCAAAAAGAAAAATATTTTTGTTAACTAAAAATAAATTAAATATTCATAATAATAAAATACAAAAAAATAAATAAGATAAAAATATTAGATGGAAACTGGATATAAAAGAACTAAACTAAACTAAACTAAACTAAGGGCATTAAACCTAAATAGTAATATTTATTTCATTTTTATTTTACTAAACCATTTTAATATAAATAATGCTAAAATAATACTGACTTGCATACAGTCCTTTCATGAGGCATCTGTTGAAAATGTACAAAAATTATGATAATCTATAAAGTTAATGAGAGCAATCAAGCATTTTAAAATTATCCATCATACAGTATGTACAGTAAACTCCTCTAACGCACTTTCAGATTGATCCTTTAAGAAACGACAATCCCAAGATCAAAAATCGGACAATTCTCAGTCTTACAATCAGTCAAGTCATCAAACATACAGATTTCTAGCTGAAATCAGAAAACCATGATCCAGATCTGATTCACAACAGACAGACTCACCCTTTGACCTGCAGAGCAACGAGAACCACACAGACTCAACTCCACAACCACAAAACTAAACTCCGACAAGCGGCAGATCCTCATCTCTCAGTCCCCATCGTCCCATCATCATCATCGTCATCTTCCTCATCATCATCCCAGCAGCGGGGTCAGTGTCTGGGACGTCCCGTCTGCACCCAACTCACGCCTCCAACCGTCAAACTCTGACATTCCAGAGCCTCGGGAGAAACAGTCAGCCGGACCGGATCCCCGCGCTCCGGGTTTGATCCTTATAAGGCGAGGAAGCAGAATCCGATCCTGAGCCGTCCGCCAGAGAAGCACAGGACCGAACGGACCTTAAAAAGGAAGGACGCGGGATCCGCTTGCGTCCCTTCTGCTGTCTGCCGCTCCTCCAGACGTGAGCGTGAGCGTGTGTGTGTGTGTGTGTGTGGGGTTTGGCAGCTGCGACGGAGAGGGGGAGGAGGAAATGCGCCGAGGGGGAGGGGAGAGAGAGCCTTGTTATTTCCTGAAACGTGAGAGAGAGAGAGGTAGAGAGAGGGAGACACAGAGAGAGAGAGAAAGATGTGGACAAAGAAAGGAAGAGAAGAAGAGTTTGATGCTGCTCTGCTAGGGTCGCAGGATGTCCATGTTGTTTGTTTGGTTTGACCTCCTCCTCGTGTTAGATGGCCGTTCTGTCTTAAACCTTATCTAGACTCGGGGTTTGACCGATATGTGTTTTCCAGGGCTGATACCGATTATTACAGATCAAGTAAACCGATAACCGATATTTTGAACCGATATACAGTTGAAGACAAAATTATTAGCCCCCCTGTGAAATTTTATTTTTTTTATATTTCCCAAGTGATGTTTAACAGAGCAAGACAATGTTTTCACATTATTTCCTATTATTTTTTTCTTCTAGAGAAAGTCTGATTTCTTATAGTTGCTTGAATAAAAGAATTAAAAAAAAAACATAAAAAAAAACTGCTAAGGTCAATATTATTAGCCCCCTTAAGAAATTATTAGTTTGATTAGCTATAGAACAAACCACTGTTGTCCAATGACTTGCCAAATTACCTAATTAACCTAGTTAAGCCTTTAAATTGCTCTTTAAGCTGAGGATTAGTATCTTGCGAAACAACTAGTAAAATAATATGCACTGTCATCATGGCAAAGACAAAAGAAATTAGTCTGGACTTGAGAGAAAGAATTGTTAATGCTCATAAAGATGGAGAAGGATACACACATTTATCAAAGTGTTTTCAAGTGTCAAGAACTGCAGTGAGATGCATTATCAAGAAGTTTAAAGAGACCAACACAGTGGAGATCAAGACGGGCAGAGGCAGGACGCCAAAGATTTTTTAAAAACTTTGGAAAGAAAACTAGTGGGAGAGGTTTCTAAAGACCCAAGAACAACTGCCAAGACACTAGTGAATGACCGAGACAAGTCTGAAATTGATGTCTCAACGAAGACAGTCACTAGAGCCCTGTACAGGAATGAACTGCGAGGTTGCCGACCAAGAAAGACTCCACTTCTGAAGAAGAGACACCTCCAAGCTAGAATGAAGTTTGCTAAGGACAACCTGGGGGAATGTGATGCATACTGGAAACATGTCCTTTGGTCAGATGAGACCAAACTAGAGCTTTTTGGCCATAGAGATGTTGCCTGTTTGGAGAAAGAAGGGAGAGGCATTCAACCCCAAGAACAGCGTTCCCACAGTGAAACATGGTGGTGGGAGTATAATGCTGTGGGGATGTTTCAGTGCGTTTGAAACTGGGAATCTCGTCAGGGTTGAAGGAAACATGAAAAAGGAAGACTATAAGAAGATTTCGAAAGACAACCTCAGACAGTCTGCAAGAAAACTTGGTTTGGGTCGACATTTTGTCTTCCAGCATGATAACAATAACAAAGGCTCTGACAAAAACTGCCTTCCCTGGTGTTGGTTGAGTATAGTACTCCCAGACTGCATTTCTTAGTCTTGTCTTCCTCTGTGCATCCATATACAATAAGAGTAATATAAAGAGAGAATAAAAGTGGGGCCACTGTATGCTTCATGATTAAGCCTATGAATACTGTACTACAGCTAAACAGCTTCGGGAAATGGAAGTATTTGGCTTCAATAATTAGGGGCCAAGCACCGAAGGTGCGGAGTCACCCATTGTATCCGTTAGTGTTCTTTTTCTTCCGCTCTGGAAATCTATGGCCGCAAAGTGGTTTAATTTGGCACAATGATAGAAAACAATATTACATAGCAAGTTTGGAGTCTCTAACTCAAACTCTCTAGCGCCACCACAAAATTTAAATAATTTAATGCTAACTTTTGATACGTAAGGTCTAGAAGGAAAATATTATTTCCTCTGGATCATTGGCTCATGCCAAAAATCATTAGGTTTAGTTTTTTTTCTATTTTGATTCGTTTGAAAAACCTACTTTTTCGAACTCGTCCTAGACAGTTTGTCTGATTTTCACCAAAATTGGCTCAGATTATCTTCAGACCATGCTGGCAAAAAATTATGGAATTCAAGTTTATTAGTCAAACCGTTCTCGAATAACACAAACAAATTCTACAAAAAGCACGGAAGTGAGGCTATATCTCCTCAATCGTGTGGCGTATTGAGACCAAACTTGGTGTGTGTTATAACAAGCATGACCTGAGACTACTTGCAGTGTTTCGGTGCAGTGCCACCTAGTGGTCAGGAGATACGAACAATGGCTATTTTTGCTTATAACTTTTCAATGGTTTGCCCAAAAATCACAAAACTGGTCTCTTTAGATTCGGTGGACCATGCCAAGATGAACCCAATTTTCCCATGTCAGCCATTTTGGGCGTCGACCATTTTGAATTTTGTTGTAAAAGGCAATATTTTATAAATGCATTGGCGTTACAAAACTTGGTATGTGTCTTACTCAAAAAGTTTGGAGAGAGCGCCACCTTGTGGTCAAAGTTATAAATATATGTAAAAAAAAATAAAAAAAAAGTGTTAACTTTTTAAAATAACTTTTGTTTACATTAGTCTTTTGTAATGAAACTGGTCTGATATTCCTTAACATCGATACCAATTATGCCATAATTGGATGAACTTCCTGCCCGCCATTTTAATTTATGTTGAAAACCTACTTTTTCAAACTCATCCTAGACCGTTACTCCGATTTTCACCAAATTGAACTCGGATCATCTTTAGACCATGATGACAAAAAAAAATCAGCAATTTCGCGTCGTTGCACCTTAGGAAATGGTTTTTGTTTTGAGCATCAACAAATTTGCTGGGAAGATGCCAAACTGCATCTGAGGCTGTATTTCTGCAAAGCTTTGACATATTGACACCAAATTTTTTTAATGTGCCATGGTCCATTGTGGGCTGTACTTCATGTCCACCATTTTACTTTATGTTGAAAACCTACCCTTTTTTTTTTTTTTTTTTTACCAAAATCGAATCAGATCATCATCAGACCATTCTTGCAAAAAATTATGGATTTCATGTCAATAGACAAAACCCGTTTTTGTATAGCGCCACTACAAATTTGAGGCATGATGCGGAAATGACTCTGAAGCTGTATCTCTGCAAAGCTTTGACATATTGACATCAAACTTTGTGACGGCCACTGTCACCTCACACAGAACACACCAGATTCAAGCAACAACCACAACAACCGTGAGTGGTGATGGCAAAAAGAAAACATTCAGTGGAGCATGAACCAGCAAGTTTCAAAATGAGTGGACAGAAACATTTGCTTTTATTGAAAGCTATGTGCTCTGCTCTGTCTGGTTTGCTCAGATCTGTTGTCGTCACAAGACTGATTTAAATCCAATCTTCAATCACATCAAGGAAAGCAACAGATAAGCGGTGCGTTTTATTAATTAACAGCTCATTTTAAGATGAAAGACCGCAAGAGGAGAGAGCGCAAAGATAAGTTTGTCTAACTACTTTTAATGAAGATGATTGTGCGTTGAGCATCTGCAACTTACTTTCAGTTTCATTTGTAGCAGTTTGCATGTCGGCTTGCTGAAGAGATAGCTACTCATGCGCGGCGATGTTTGTTGCATTCTGACTATAACATGCCATATAGCCTATAAAACGCTTTCACACATTTGTTATTTTAACATTTTGGGAGGAGTAACATTTGCATATGTGGTTTCAACAACCAGATGCAGTTTCAACTGGAATGTGGCCCAGACTACCTCCTGAAGTGGTTTGAGAGATCGGATTTAAAATACGATCCGAAATTTTAAAATGTGCATGTTTTTCATGATGTATGTGTGTGATGCTTCATATTTGTTTATTTTTGAGTAATACATGGACATGGTTTTGTTATTGAAAATAACAAAACCATGTGTATATATACACACACAACCTGTATGTACGTAATGTACAAATAATTATATTTGTTATTATTATTACTTACATAAATCTCAAATCTTGAAAATAACATACATTTGAAAAGTAAAATAATAACAAATATACAATCAAATAAAATAAAATACAAACAATGCAAAAAATAAAATATGCAGAAAAATTTGAATTTATAAAAGTTGAAGTACTTAAACTACTAACTGGAAATAAATAAAAGACTAAACATTTTTTGCTAATTGAAACAGCAAAATAATTATAATAATAAAATAAAAAAAAACATGAAGAAAAATTGAAATGTTGCTTTTGCAACCAAGTTGTAGCAATTAAATTACTAACTGAAAAAATAAACAAAGACTAAACATTTTTGTTAATTGAAACTAAGAAAAATAATCCAAAATTACATTTTTTATTAAAAATTTAATAAAATAAAATAAAATATGAAGAAAAATTTTAAATGTTACTTTAACAAGCACTTAAATTGTTTAAGTTGAAGCACTAATAAAAAAATAAAAATAATAACCAAAAAAATAATAATAATACAATAAAATAAAAAGAATAGGAAGAAAATTTCGAAATGTTACTTTAACAAGCACTTAAATTGTTTAAGTTGAAGCTCTAATAATAAAATAAATAAAATAAATAATAATAAAAAATAAAATAAAATAAAATAAATAAAATAAAAAGAATATGAAGAAAATTTCGAAATGTTGATTTAGCAAGCACCTAAATTATTAACTGGAAATAAATAAATAAATAAATAATTTTTTGTTCATTGAAACAGCAAAATAATCATAAAAAATGAAATAAAATAAAATAAAATAAAAATTGAAAAATGTACAAGAAAAATTTTAAATGTTACTTTAGCAACTTAGTTCAAACACTTAAATTACTAACTGGGAAAAAAAAGGCTAAAGACTTTATTAACTGAAAAAGTATAATAATAATAATAATAATAATAATAATAATAACAACAATAATAATAACAACAATAACAACAACAACAACAACAACAACAACAAGAATAAGAATAATAATAATAAGAAAAATTAGAAATGTTACTATAGCAACTAAGTTGAAGCACTTAAATTACTAACTGAAAATAAATAAAAACTGAACATTTTTGTTAATTGAAACAGTAAAATAATAAAATAAAATAATAATCAAATCAAATTCTAATTTAAAAAAAATACATACACATATACATACACATACATATATACACACACATATATATATATATATATATATATATATATATATATATATATATATATATATATATATATATGTATATATGTGTATGTATTTTAGAATTGTTACTTTAGCAAATAAGTTAAAGCACTTAAATTACTAACTTGAAATAAAGACTAAACATTTTTGTTAATTGAAGTAAAATAATAATAATAAAATATAAAATAAAAAAAAAATGATATGAAGAAAACTTTAAAATGTTACTTCAGCAACCAAGTTGTATGCGCAGATCTCACAAGAAAAGCTTGTTCAAAATCAGCTTATGCAATAAGGATGCTGCCTCAGTAGGAAGCTGCCTGTGTAGACAGTAGACAGCAGACTGCATGGCAGGTCACTATTATTTGGAACAAAGTAAATAGTCTCCATTGACCTAAAGTGTCTTATTCGGGCTGTATGTGAGGACAAAAGAGCTAAACAAGAATCCAAAAAAGCACCATACTATCTGTAGTCCAGCCTGATGATGGTCTGAGACTGAGCTGCTGCTGCTGGAACGAACTGATCAATAACGGCACAATAATGCGAGAGCATCAGTCTAGACTTACAGGAAATACATGCTGGATCTCAGGGGACGAGAGCAGACGCCACCCATGCAACCAAACAAAAGACACAAATCACCTCAATAGCTGACATTAAGACCCAGCAGTGTGGCATTATGGGACTGAAGTGATGCATGAAACACACGCCTAATAGAAAATAGTCACAGTAAACACTACATACAATACACTACAGTCAACACTACATGCTTCAAGCTTCAAGCCTGTTAGTTCAATAGTTCATAATAACTTTCTCAGTAAATACTGTAGCTGTACTGCAATAATATCATTTGATATCAAATATCAGCACAGATATTGACAAACTGATCTTGTTTCTCTTTTGTAAATCACTTTGGATAAAAGTGCTAAATGCATATGTAAAGGAATATACAGTAAAGCAACAGAAGGATAGACAAAGTAAACAATGACAAATATATAAGGTGATGTGTGTGTATGTGTGTGTGTGTGTACGCATGTGTTTATTAAATATTTATACTGTTAATAAATTGAAAATGTACAGATCTTGAAAAATCTGTAATGTATTAAAAACTTACATAATTATAATTTATAGAATTATAAAATAAATTCTCAAATAATTTGATTTGTAATTTATAATGAGTTAATTATAAAATGAGTTATAATTAATTAAATTGATTGATTGATTACTTAACTGCATACAAACAAACAATTTATATTTTTTATGAATTAAAAATATGTATTTATTGTAAATAAATACACACACTCACACACACACTCACATATATACACATACTATTTAATTTAAATGTATAAATCTTAAATCTGTAATATATAAATATATAAAAAAATACATAAAAATGATGAAATAAAAAATTATATATATATATATATATATATATATATATATACATACACACATACACACACGTATATAAAATTGTAAAACTAGTTATAATTAATTACATTAATTGATTGATTAATTAATTACATACAAAAAAATAAATAATTTTTTTATTAAAAATATACAATTATTGTAAATAATTAAACACACTATTGTAATTTAAATTCATAAATTTTAAATCTGTAATATATAAAAAAAATTACAATTAAAAATGATGACATAAAACAAAATAATTAGAAAATGTTACAATTAATTAATATTTCACAATTAATTCTAAAATAAATTATAATTAATTAAAAAAATATTATTTTGTGTGTGTGTGTGTGCGCGCGCATGTGTTTATTAAATATTTATACTTTATCAGTTGAAAAATGTACTGATCTTGAAAAAAAATAATTACAATACAATAATAAATAAAATAATAAAATAAAATAAATATATATATAAAAAACACACAAAAAGTATTCCAAATTACAAAATGAACTAAGAAATTAAATTATAAAAATAATTTTAAAAAAATGTAATTTGTCTTATAATTATTCTAAAATAAATTATCAATTAAACGATTATTGTATGTATATAAATAAAAACATACACACACCTCTAAAATCTTGAAAAATAAATAAATAATAATTATACATACATATAAAACGTTATTATGATTTAACATTATAAATTAAATTCTAATTACCTACATATATTAAATAAAATGTATAAAAAGATAAAATATATAAATGTACGTACATATGTGTGTGTACATTTACTAATGAATATACAAATGAATACTCCCTAAACAAACAAATACATAAATGCATCTTTTAAACGAGCAGTAAATGCATAAATGTAGATGTAAATAAAAGCAGAGTAAAGCAACAGCAGCACAAATGAAATAAAATAATGCCATCAGCCTGATATAACCTGACATAAATCAGAAAAAAAGGAAAAGAAGCCGTTCAGTAATTGAGTAATGAGTTCAGCGTAGCTCCAGACGTAAGTGTAATGCTTCAGATTGATCTGTAATATTCTGTAATAATTCATACGTTTATGAATAGAGCATGCTTTGTCATAATTAGAGCCGCTCAATCTATTTTAGCTCGTTTGACACGGCTGCTAATACACGAACTAATCATCTTCCTTTGTGCAAATTAGACACACCAGAGACACAAGACACACGCATTCTTGACGATCTGCGATGAATACATGCAATGCAAAAGAAGCTCACTAGAGTTATCTCATACTTTAGAAACACATTCAAATGAACAGTACTGTCGAGTTGGTCACAAATGTAAATTGAGTGCTTTTGTTTATTTTTTTTCATGCATTACTAACAAAAATCAGGGTTTGCATCACAGTCATATAAATTATTAATGTAAATGATATGAAAATCTAACACTTGTGAGCTATATAGTATAAAGCTGGCTAAGCGCAAAAGAAACTCATGTGGGTGGATTTGCAGAGAAAAATAAAAAATAAGTAAGGACCATCATGATTTTTTGTAATATTATATTACATTTTACACAATATTTTAATATAATGCAAAATTCTCAATGTAATGCACCAAAATAGCGTTTTTAACAAATGTATCGTACCCATTTTATCTATTTGTTTAGAAATTTACTTCATTTTGATTATTTTGTGATTTATTTTTAATACAATTATCTCACCCATTTTATTTATTTATTTATTGTTATATTTTATATATTTATTTAATTTAATTTAATTTAATTATTTTGGATTTTATTTTATTTTATTTATTATTTTATTTTATTTTAGACCTAGACATGAATTCTGTCACCCTTATGGTCTGAATATTTTTTTTTTTTTTGCCTTTATTTATTTATTTATTTATTTATTGTTTTGTTTTTGTATTGTTTTAGTTTTTTCAATATTATTATTTTATTGCATTTTTGACATGCATTCCTTAGATTCACCCTCATGGTCTAAATAATTGTGTTTAAATGTTTTCTATTATTTTTATTTATTTATTTATTTATTTATTTATTTATTTATGTGTATTATTTTACTTTAAATACATTTATTTTAATATATATTAATGCAAATTTGTGCATTGTTTCAATGTCTCAATGTTATGCAACAAAAAGTTATTTCTGTTAAATAAATAAAATAAGATAAATTTATTAATTTACTTTATTTTATAATAATTTATGATTTGTTTTTAATTAAATTATCTTACCTATTTTTTATTATTTAATATTACCTTTTATTTATTTCATATTTTGTTATTTTAGTTTATATTTTATTTATTTTTTTAATTTTATTTATTCATTCATTCATTCATTCATTCATTCATTCATTCATTTTTATTTTACTTTATTTTAGATTTTATTTTATTTTATTTCATTTTTTATTGTATTGTATTTTTAACCTAGAAATGCTTTCTGAAAATTCACCCTTATGGTCTAAATAATTGTGTTTTAATTTTAAAGTAATTTTCAAATATACTTATTTATTTAAGATTTAATTTTATTCATTATTTTATTGTATTTATTATTTTATTTAATTTCTGACCTAGACATGCATTCTGTAACTTAACTCTTATGCACAAAATTTTATTTTATTTTTTGACCAAGACATGCATTTAGTAGATTCACTCAATCAGTCATTATTATTATTATTATTATTATTATTATTTTTTATTTATTTATTTATTTATTTATTTATTTATAATTCTTATTTTATTTTACTTTTTATTTTATTTATTATTTTACTATTTTATTTATTTATTTAATTATTCATTTGTATTTTCAACCTAGAAATGCTTCACCCTTATGGTCTAAATAATTGTTTTTATTTATTTATTTATTTATTTATTTATTGTATTTCACATGTATTTATTTATTCATTTATTTATTTAATGTTTATTATTTTATAATTTTTTTTATCTATTTAAGATTTAAATTTATTATATATTTTTGACCTAGACATGCATTCTGTAGCTTAACTCTTATGCTCTAAATTCAATTTAATTTGATTTAAAATGTTATTTTATTTTTGACCTAGACATGCATTCAATAGATTCACTCTTATGGTCTAAGAGTGAAATAACTGTGAAATAAAAGAATCAAATAAAATGCATACAACAGTGAATATTTGACGGTCTTGCACAGTTAGAAAGACTCCAAACAGGACCTTATAGAGACAGAAAGACATTCATCTGCAGCTCAGTAGTTGTACACTTCAGCAGACTGTCAGGAATAAAAGCAGCATAAGCACAACAGATACAGAAGTGGGTGGATTTGCAGGGGAAATGCTGGAGGTGAAAGTTTATCTGACAGTTAGAGAAGAGAGGAAGGAATTAGCGAAAGATCACGTGTGACACAAATGAAATATTACGAATATCATCCTCGTATGAAAGCTCTCCCTGCATGTGTGTTGGCGTTAAAAACAAGCAAAGTAAAGGACATCGTTGACCTCTAAATAAAAAGTACAAAATAAGTCATAATTTTTGCAAATTATATTACACTTTATGCAATATTTTAATATATATTATTGCAAAGTTCTTAAAAGTTATGCAACAAAAAAAAAGCATTCATTTATTTAATATTTTCTTTTATTTAATATTTTGTTATTTTATCTTATATTTTATTTAACTTATTTACATTTTATTTATTTTTTATTTTATTATTTTATTTAGGGAGTATTATTAGGTTTCATTTTATTCATTACTTTAATTAATTAATTTATTATTATTTTTTTATTATTATTTAATTTTAGCTTTAATTTTATTTAATAATTTATTTATTTATTGCATTCCTGTAGGTTCACTCTTATGGTCTAAATAATTCAGTTTTTTTATTTATTAAATTAATTCATTCATTCATTCATTCATTTTATATCTTATTTAATTTATTATTTAATTTGTA
Source organism: Cirrhinus molitorella (assembly GCA_033026305.1). NCBI lineage: Eukaryota > Metazoa > Chordata > Actinopteri > Cypriniformes > Cyprinidae > Cirrhinus > Cirrhinus molitorella. Next base: position 28,918,017 of record CM065141.1, read on the forward strand.
TTTATTTATTTTCATTTATTGTTCAATTTTAGATTTGATCTTATTTATAAGTTATATTATTATTATTTTTAATTGTTTGTTTTTTGCTTTGGCAACATCCATTCTGTAGATTCACTCTTATGGTCTAAATAATTGTGATGTTATTTATTATTTATTTATATACTTTTATTTATTACTTACTTTTTTTTAATTCATTTAAATGTAATTTATCATTTTATTTTATTTTATTTTTGACCTAGTCATGCATTTCGTAAATTCACTCTTATGGTATGAATAATTGTGATATTATTTATGTAATATTTTATTTTACATATTTTACAAATTTATTATTTTTTTATTTGTATTATTTATATTATATTATATATTATTTATTATTTTATTTTATTTTATTATTTTATTTTATTTTTGATCTAGACATGCATTCCGTAGATTCACTCTTACTCTATAAATAACTGTGATTTTATTATTATTTTTTATTTATATTTATTATTTAAATTGAGATTTTATGTTATTTATTATTTTCTTTTTTTTTTATTTTATTTTATTTTATTTTATTTAATTTTTTAACTAGGCATGCATTCCGTAGATTCACTCTTACGGTCTAAATAATTCAGATTTTTTTTTTTTTTATTATTATTATTCTTTTATTTATTTTTTTTTTTTTTGACCTAGTCATGCATTCCATAGATTCACTCTTACGGTCTAAATAATTGTAATTGTATTTATTATTTATTTATATACTTTTATTTATTATTTCCTCTTTTTTTCCAATTCATTTAATTTCATTTACTATTTTATTTTATTTTATTTTTGACCTAGACATGCATTTCGTAAATTCACTCTTATGGTATAAATAACTGTGATATTATTTATGTGATTTTATTTTATTTTATTTATTATTTACTTTTGCTTTTTATTACTTTATTTTATTTTATTTTATTTATTATTTACTTTTGCTTTTTATTATTTTATTTTATTTTATTTTATTTTTTAACTAGACATGCATTCCGTAGATTCACTCTTATGGTCGAAATAATTCTGATTTTATTTTTTTTTATTATTATTTTATTTGTTTTATTTATTTTTTTGACCTAGTCATGACATGCAACTACTGTTTACTCTATCACACAGGAATGCCTCATTCTGTAAGTGCATTCTCAGTTTAAGTGCAGCGATCCAAAACCGTGAATCTAAATCACCATTCAGGCTAAACGTTGCTTCAAGAATGAGCCACACTGCTGATGTGATCTAAATCGCTAGCACACTCTGAGCACATGTGAGTTGGGACGATGCCAATATTTACATTTAAAGCCATTATCGGCCGATTTCATGCGATTCGTCCAGCTAGCGTCCTTGAGAATCACTTGAGGATCGCCAAATGCAACAGCGGCTTTCCTGACCACAAACACAGCATCACGCTTTGTGTCCGCTCCGCAGGCCAGAGCTATCTGGTTTTCTTGGCTCCTCTGAGCTCATAAAGGTTGAGATCACTGGACAGAAATACGAGGAATGCGACCAAACCAGACTTCTGAACTCTGAGTCGACGCTTTATTGTCTTGTAAACAACACAGAGAGAGTCCTTACAATCAGACGATCACTTGAACTGAAGCACTGCAATAATATGAAACACTACGAACGTGAAAAATTGACAATTTTGTCATCTCATAAATGCTTTCTGACAGTTCAGATCAAGTTGTTTTCTTCTGAGAAAATCAACAGGCTCATTTTTACAGTCGGAGTGTTTGGTCTCTACATTTCTCTTGATATTTCAATGGTTCCTTGCTCTCGGCAGCACACAAAACAAGTTTAACGTCTGGTTTAATGTGGTCTTGTGCAGTTTTGTTCATGGTTTTTGAGGACTCAATCAGTCCACGTTAAAATCTGCCCAATTTGATGAGTTAAACAATAAGAGATAAACAAATCCGCACCAAAAATTACGTAAAGTTGGACTGATATAGTAAAAAAATAAAAATCAATACTAATTTGACTTAAAATAAAAATATATACATTAAATAAATTACGAGCTAATAAGTAAAAAAAGTACATAAAATAAGTAAATAAAAATACAAATATAAACTATAATAAAATATGTAAATAACCAAATAAGTAAAAAAAAAAAAAAATAATAATAATTATATATATATATATATATATATATATATATATATATATATATATATATATATATATATATATATATATATATATATATATATATATAAACATAAAATAAGTACAAATTAAGTAAATAAATGTATATGAAATAAGTAAAAAAAAAGAATAAAATAAAAATGCAAAAATAAACAAAAATAAATTGTATAAGTAAATAACTAAATAAGCAAGTAAACAAGTAAATAAATACAAATAAAAATATACACTAAATCTAAAATAATTTAAACTGATATAGTAAAAAAACATTAACAAAACAAAAACAAACAAACAAGACTTCATGACAAAAACAGGCTAATAAAAATAAAATAAATATGCTTTCCTCTAAATATAAATTCTTAGACAAAAAATAAAAATTGTATTGCTAAATGTAATGCTATTTTTACTAAATTATTGAATACTAATGATTAAATAGTAAAATAGTTCAATATAAATTAAGTAATAAAAATGTTCTATGAATTATTTCTATTACATTTGCATATATTTTATTATAAAAACAAAAAAAATACAGAAAATAAAATTACAGAAAATAATTTCAAATAAATAATTATATAAAATAAATAAACCGAATAAAATTATAAACAAAATAATTAAATAAATGTAATTAACCAAATAAGTAAATAGATAAATAAATAAACAAATAAATACAAATTAAAAATATACAAAAATAAATATAAAATAAATGTAACAAATTAAAGTAAATAAAATACATAATAATAATAATAATAATAATAATAATAATAAACAGAATAAAAATAAAGTTGACTGCTATAATAAAACAAACATGTATACGTATACGTATATGTATATGTATATGTGTGTATGTATATATATATATATATATATATACACACCGTTCAAAAGTTTGGGGTCAGTAAGACTTGCAATTTTTTTTTATGAAGTCAAGGCTGCATGTATTTGATCAAAAATACAGAAAATAAACTGTAATATTACAAAATGTTATTACAATAGAAAATAATGTTTTTTATTTTCATATACTTTAAAATATAATTTATTCCTGTGATGCAATGCTCATTTTGACTCAGTTTCCCAGGCTTAAGTGTCACATGATGTCTCAGAAATCATTCTGATATTCTGAATTATTAGTAGAATTATCAGTTTTGGAAACAGTTGTGCCGCCAATGTTTTTTTTTTTTTTTTTTTGAACCTATATTTTTTTCCTTCAAGAACAACATTTATTCAAACTATAAATCTTTTCTAGCAATGTAAATCTATTATGTCATTTATTATGTAAATCTTTTTATTAAATGTAACAATTTATTCATTTCTTTCAAAAAAAAAAAAGAATGAATAAACATTTACTGACTCCAAATGGTATATATATATATATAAAATTAAAATTAAAATTCATAAGTAAATGACCCAAAACATAAACAAATAAATTAATGAATATATAAATACATAAATACAAATAAAATATACATAAATGTAAAGTTTAATTAAAGTTTGACTGACAGTAATTATTTTTTTTTTACATTTATAATATACAATTTTGTATTTAATTAGTTTATTTTTGGAAGAAACAATTAAGCCTAAAAATTTCTTTTTAAATTCTATAAGAATTTTTTTTTGACAACAAGAAAGGGTCTATTGTGTCCAAGTGTCATGTCATTTTTTGACCTTCTGAAATCATGCTTACTCATCTTCCGAGAACTAAAAACAACGCCACATCCTCTGAAGAGTTTCACTTCTGTCTAAAAGCGGCAATGACAAACATTCACCCTGCAAAACTTCAGTGCAAACGCTTTTCCATCCCGACACCAATAAAGACGCTGAGACGCGATCCTGAGCGCCTTCAATCTGAAACAAACATCTTACAACATACTTCAGATTATTGCAGTTCATTTATGAAAGCAGGAGCTTTTAATCTTTAATCGAAGCTTTATTAAATCCTTCACATGTTATCGAGTTGCTGTATGGTTCTTTGGACATTGAAAAAAACTTTAAAATCTTCTTCACATCAGTGTTTTGGTTTCTAGCATCTATAAACCAGCAGAATATAGTTCATCCTCAAACCCAAGCCTCATTTTACTCCCATCATGTGATATTTCTGAGTAAAATGGGATCTTCAGTGCAAAAACAAGAAGTATTGGTGTGAGGATTGTGAAAAAAGAGAAAGTAAATAGAGTTCATCTCAGCTTTAAAAAGGTTATCCTGTGATTTGAGGCTGTAAAAACCCTCTTTGGCTCAAACTGGAGCATCTGCACTAGATAATCATAGATATTTTGGTTTATCCGCTTCATTTTCCTCTCTCTCAGGCGTCGTCTGTGTGATTCATCAGACGGAGCTGTAGTGTCGCATATCAGACGATGTGAAAGCAAAGACCTGCCGTTCGATTATCACATCTGCAAAAACACGCTTCACTGTCCCCTCACAGTCAGAGCCAAAATGGAGGCCCGGAATCTGTGTTTTTGTGTGTCGTCCGTTTGGATGAAACCACAGGAAAAAGGCAGCCACTGAAGCGAGCCGCGTTTGTAATAGCATTATCATTCGAGAACCTGACACGTACACTCTCACCTCCAAGTATGTGACTTTAAAATGACTTAAAACTCATATATAATGGAAATCAGGCAATAATATTAAGTTCAAATAAAGTATCAAAACTGTTAAAATACATAATGTATTATAAACAGAGCTAAATGTACAGTACACATTATGACAAATGCCTGCAGAGGGCGCTAACGGCCTGACGATTGTTTTTATGCTTTACAACGCGATCTAATCTATGTTTAATATCGACTAAACAACATTTCATTCAAATGTCCACTTAACCTTTAACATTTGGCTGTTTCTTTACAACAGAAATGCTACAGCCAGTGTCATTTCTTGAGTTCAAAACGTGTAAACTCAGCACAGTGGCATTTTAGTGCCAGGTTGAAAAATAAGAAAAATCTAAAATTACGAGATAAAAGTCTAAATGTTTCGTGAATAACGTCGAAATTACAAAAATAAACTCAAAATGTTTAGAGAATAAAGTCGAAATGTTTCAAGAATAAAGTCGAAATTACAAGAATAAAGTCAAAATGTATAGAGAATTAAATCGAAAAGTTTAGAAAATAAAGACTAAATGTTTTTTTTTTGTTTTTTTTTTCAAAAAAAGACCAAATGTTGAGAATAATGTCAAAATTACGAGAATAAAGTCAAAATTACGAGAATAAAGTCAAAATGTTTAAAGAATAAAGTCAAAATGTTTAAAAAAAAAAAAGACTAAATGTTTTTTTTTTTTTTTTTTAAAAAGACCAAATGTTTTGAGAATCACGTCGAAATTACGTGAATAACGTCAAAATTATGAGAATAAAGTTGAAATGACAACAATTTTTTTTTTTTAAATAGCTAAATGTTGAGAATAATGTTGAAATTATGAGAATAAAGTCAAAATTACAAGAATAAAGTCAAAATGTTTCGAGAATAACGCTGAAATTACGAGAATAACGTCAAAATTATGAGAATAAAGTTGAAATTACAAGAATAAACTCAAAATGTTTAGAGAATAAAGTTGAAATGCTTCAAAAATAAAGATGAAATGCTTGGAGAATAAAGTCAAAATTATGAAGATAAATTTACGATGTTGAGAATAAAGTTGCAATATTTTGAGAATAAAGTCGAAATTACGAGAATAAATGGAGAGCAAATGGATACCAGTTTCACATGTTATCTCAGATGAACACTGACTTGAGGAACCTATTATGAAACATCAAGAACATAATTGAACTCCAAAGAACCACCGCAACTCACAAAAGAAATGTCTCAGTCATGTCTCCCAGACGTTGATGAGATTACATAAAGATCATGTGGAGACTTGCTGAAGTCTCCAGCTTAGATGTTTCTCATGAGAAAATACCTCATGTTACCAAAAGTCAGAGACCTCGGTACATCCAAGTTCTGGCCAATGTTGGTTCTTTAAAGAACCAAGAAACTTGACTTGAGGAACCTGCTATGAAACATCAAGAACATTATTAAACTTCAAAGAACCACCGCAACTCACAAATGAGATGTCTCAGTCATGTCTCCTAGACATCGATGAGATTACATAAAAATCAAATGGAGACTTGAAGTCTCCTGTTTCTCAGATGTTTCTTCTGAGAAAAAAAGACCTCAGGAACCTCAAATGTGTCTCAGTTAAGAACGTTACCAAAACTCAAAGATCCAAGAAATGTCTTCTGAGGAAAATTAAAAAGTTCTTGATGACACGATTGAGAAATTGCAATGATCAAATGGATACTTGCTAAAGTCTCCAGTTTAGCGGTTTCTCCAGAGAAAAATACCCCAGTAATGTCAATTGCTTTACTGTAGAGTCTCAGAAGAGAATTCAACTTCACCAAGTCAAAGATCTCAATAAGTTCAAGCTCAGGTGCTTTAAAGAACCAAGAAACCAATACAAAGATCTGAATAACCTACAATGAAACATCAAAAACCATATAGCAACTTAATAAAATTGGTCCTTATAAGAGAAAACGGACTAGCTGAAGTCTCCAGCTTTTTAGAGGTTTCTCCTGAGAAAAAGATCTCAGCTTTCTCACTCAAGTCAATGATATGCTAATCTGGGCCAGTCGAATCCCTTTATAATGACAGGAAACACAGTGACCTTCATCGTACAGAATCAGATGATCTGCTGTACAGACACACATGACACCTACGAACAATCCCAGCAGTCCCTGCGGCTATAAAGATGCACATGTGCTGCTGAAAGCAGACATTGTTCTGCAGGACGGAGCAATCGTTTTCTCACTGTAGTTTACTTTGAGCGGGTCTGAAGCAGATGAAGCGACCCTGAGCTCCTGCAATCTCACACAGATTATATTCCAACATGAAAGGGAGTGTAATCTAGTGGGAGATGAACATGAAGTGCTCAGAAAGTCAGAGAGGCCTCTGGGACTCTCAGTGACCTGAATTACACACACGCCATTTAACTCTACAGAGCACAGCTATTAGAGTTCACACAAACACACACACATCATTAGCACAAACATCTGCATTCATTGAGGATTTGCCCCAGGGCATGATGGGCCACTGAGGATGAAATCTCATGAGGAAACACACACACGCAATAAAACTGACTTCAACAACATTTAGATGATTGTTCAGTTTGAGATGAAGCAAGTGAGTAAGGGTCAAATAATAGCCTTCTAAAACAAATTTGCATACTAATTACTGAATAATATAATGAATTCTGCATCACATTCATGAAATAAGAGCTTTTAAAAGAACAAAACTGAAAATGTAAATTCTGTACATTTACTAATGTAATTTTATATATATATATGCCACTGTCAGTGAATGAAAAAATGGTAATAGCCTAATAAAAAAAGACACAAAATAAAAGCACAAAATAAAATGACTAAAACTTAAGTTCCGATAAAAAAACGACAGAAATATAAATATATAAATAATTAATACTATAATACAATGATAAAAAAGGTGAAGAAATAATTCACTCACATGCTAATAAATTTCACTACTAATTACAAAGAAACAGCAAATAACACATTGAATTAAACATGAAATTGTAAAGTAAAATAAAATAAAACATTTTTTTAACCCATTTAACTTCCTTAATTCATTCCAAGTCTTCTGAAATCATAGGACAGATTTGTGAGGAAATAAATAGGGCTGTCAAACGATTAATCGCGATTAATCACATCCAAAATAAAAGTTTATGTTTAGATACTAGATGTGTGTTTACTTTGTATATTTATTATGTAGATATAAATACTCACACATACATGTATATATTAAAACAAAATATTTACATGTATATATATTTATACCTGTATACAATTCAGATTATAAATAAATATAAATATTTTAGATATAAATCTAAAATATTTTTCCTTAATATATACATGCATGTGTGTGTATTCATATAGACATAATAAATACACACAGTACACAAACATATAGTATGTAAACATAAACTTTTATTTTGGATGCGATTAATCACGATTAATCATTTGACAGCACTAGAAATAAATAATTTTGCCACTATTCACAGAAAATCTCATTCAATTAAAATATTTCTATTAGCACATTTACTAACATATTGCTTGAGACTTGCTGATATAAAAATTGTAATTAAACTTTACTTTGAGTACTACTTGTGCAAAATACACATTTCTTAATATTAAGCCTAAAATATGTTTTAATGTCACTATTCATGAGGATTGTATGATCTCTAAATAAAATAAAGTCTTTAAATGCGAAATATTAAAAAGTGTATCTAAAGTGTATTTGCAATAGTTCCACTTTAGCGCAACTAAATGTATTTAAGTATATCTTTAGTTTCAATTTAGTATACTAAAAGTACAATTGCAGAGTGTCTTTATTAAGTGCATAATATGTAAATGTATTTGCAGTATACTTGACATGAAATAAATGTATTTTAAATACATTTTAGCATAGTTTTTTCACTAGTGATGCCACTGCAAAATGCATTGCAGCAAGTTTGACGAGACAAGCAACTACCAACAGCATTCAACATCGATGATGAACTTAAAAAAAGAATCTTAAAAGCACTATATTTACTTTTTTACCATATGCAAATACAAATAGCCAACAGTCATTGTATGTAATTGTAAAGTGTGAACTTGTGTTCCAATTTGGATTTGGAACAACAATAAAAAAAAAACATCAGATTAAAAAAAAAAAAAAAAAGTAAATCTCTGCACTTTCTAATTCACAGTAACAGGAAGGAACTCAGTTTTGCGAAACAAAGTAAACCTTACACAACCCAGTACAGTAAAAAATGATGAAACATCCTGTACAAACACAACTGATCTTCAGTAATGCACACAAATCCTCCTTTAACAGCATCATCTCATCCAAACACCAGACATACTTTCAAATCAATCCACAATATTCCAGAAACACTAAGCTGTCTGCTCAAAATCTCGTGAGGTCCCAACAATCCTCACATCATCCCGACTGAAATCCACTTACACCGAATGACTCTCAGACTGTAATTTTCTGCTCAGCGTCCGTGTTCTTCATGGGCTATAAATCAACCGTCAATCAAAATCCACTGATCTGGATTTATCAGCTGCACGAGAGAAAACCACTATCTGAAAACATCCACATGAAATAAAGGCTCCAGTTAGAACCAAAACTGATTTTACAGCCTGATGTTTTAGAAAACAAGAAACCAAAAATAGAATCTGAAACCTAAAATGAAAAATCAAGATCATTAAACACCAAAAAACACAAACCAACACGAAAAAAAGGTTGCTGAAAGGAGAGGAGCAAACACAAATGAGATCTCCCTCCTGAAAAAAAAAAAAACACTCCAGTATAGTCATTTGAGTAGCTGCTGGTTTTACAAGATTTAAATGTTACCAAAAGTCAGATCTCAGTACATCCAAGTTCTGGCTGACCAAGCAACTTAACTTGACTTGAGGAACCTACTATGAAACATCAATACCATTATTAAACTTCGAAGAACCACCGCAACTCACAAATGAGATGTCTCCTAGACGTTGATGAGATTAACCCTCTGGGGTCTGAGGTGATTTTGGGGCCCTTGAGGTGTGCTGACATACCCTGACATTTTTGCTTATTTCAGCTACTTATAACATACTATTTGCCCATATGTATTTTTCTTGTATTCAGCACACACTGTGCTACAATAATATGTGAGAAAGATAGATGTACATGTTTGCATTTTGTAGAAAAAAAATATTATGCGTGGTTAGCACATTTTAGGAAAAAACATTCATCTAAAAGATGGCCTAAAAAAACCTACTGAATAGTTCTGACGAAATCATTTGAGTAATCAGTCTTGTAAGCTAGAATATTTACTTCACAATGATGTGAGAATCATTCCAACCACTTCATCACAAACAAAGATATAATAATTTGAATTTTGAAAGTAAGTTTTTTGGCCAGCATTGCCATATTCATGGGAGTGTTAATAGCTCTGAATATTCATGTAATTCACACAAGGAGAGACAAAAGACACTCCCACAATGGCTAATGTTCCCCCCATCAAAGGTAATGTTCGCCCATCAAGTTGGAGCACTGTGAAGAAAGAATGTGAGAATGCTCAAAGATTTTCATCTATTTTATTGTAATTCCTCTATGTGGAAAAGTGTTGTGCCTTGCTTGCTGTGCTAAAAATGTGAAGATATATTAACACTTTTCACTAGCAAATCTGTTAAAAAAAAAAGTGTGCTGCAAAAAACTGCTTTTCTAGCTTAGATTTTTTTGTCTTGTTTCCAGCCAGAATATCTAAAAATTCTTAAATCAAGAAGGATTTTCTAGACAAGTAAAAATTATTGTCTTGTTTTCAGAAAAAATAAGTCAAAATTAAGTGAGGTTTGGCTTAAACCAAGCAAAATAACCTGCCAATAGGGTAAGCAAAATAATCTTATTTCAAACAGAAGGCTAGATTATTTTGCTTACCCCATTGGCAGATTATTTTGCTTGTTTCAAGCAAAAACTCACTTCATTTTCTAGTGCCTGAAAACAAGACATTGTTTACTTGTCTAGAAAATCCTTCTTGATTTAAGAATTTTTAAATATTTTGAATGGAAACAAAATCTAAGATAGAGATTTTTTTGCAGTGTGAGCAGCACTCAGATAACAATTAGAGAATCTATATTATTATTTAGTAACGTCAAACAAGTACATATACTTCAATATTGTGGCGACGCACATATAATTACATCAGTGAATTATTATATCTGTGCATTTACTCGACCGCAAAAACTGAACTACCCCTGGTATTCCGTACAAATAATGTTAATACAACTACCACAGATTCAAGTGAAGAGTCATATGTGATGCAGGTATGCGATCACTAAAAACAGTACAGTCCTATTACTTATATATTTTGTTTTATATTACAGCCTATAGAGCATGAAACCTTCATTGCGTCGTAAGAATTTAGATACAGTGAATTGTGTAGTAGCCTATTATATGAATTGTACCTATCCTTTTCACTCGATTTCAAACCTTTTAGCCAGGAGTTATAGTTTTAGAAAAACACAGCTATGTGTTCAATTATATGTAAGAATAGTACGTTAACTAATGCAAATAAGAAACATTACTTGCTCATCAGAACGATCGCCTCACGTGGATCAGCCGCGCGTCGCATTCTGTTCTTCATCTGAGGTGAATTCAGTGTTTAGTCCTCTCAGTGTGTCTTCTTCCATAAGCGAACAGTAGCTGAGATGAACGCGATGAATTCTCAAAGTTAGTTTGCGGTGATGTGGGCGTTAACATTCCCGCGCGGCGCACATGGCTAATTATCATATCAAAAGCGGAGGCGTCAACTTCATTATCGTTAATGAACACTGAGCGCAAAACTCAACATGTTGTTGGTTTCATACGGATTACTTTATAACAGAACATTTGTTTTCGACAAGACTTGCTTTATTTAAAAGTAGAGATATTAAGCTTTCTATCCATGTATATTAACTGTCTGTGTGCTGAGCCTCCACCGAGTTAAAGATACATTTATTGAGGCGTTTCTAATCGCAGTGCGCGGAGACGCTGAAGACAGAAAAAACACCCCGTCTTTTTTCTTTATTTTAAAAAAGAACAAAGTTCAGTTGTTATTCTGAGTGTACACAAAAAAAAGTATACACTTAACCATTTTGAATGATGTATAACTCGTATTTGTGTGACTAATATCGACAGAGCAATTTTAGTATCTTTCGCACTGATCTTAAAAAAGGTGAGCTGGTCGCGCCGGCGCGACCGTCGACCCCAGAGGGTTAAAATCAATTAAATTAATTAAAATCAAATGGAGACTTGCCAAAGAACCACTGCAACTGACAAATGAGATCTCTAATTGATGTCTAGGAGACATGATTGAGATATTACAAAAAACAAATGGAGACTTGCTGAGGTCTCCAGTTTCTTAGATGTTCCTCCTGAGAAAAGTCAATTGCTTTACTGCAGTGGTCTCAAACTCAATTCCTGGAGGGCCGCAGCTCTGCACAGTTTAGGTCCAACCCTAATCAAACACACCTGATCCAGCTAATCAAGGCTAATCAAGCTCTTCAGGTTAACTAGAAACTTCCAAGCAGGTGTGAGTTGGAGCTAAACTGTGCAGAGCTGCGGCCCTCCAGGAATTGAGTTTGAGACCACTGCTTTACTGTATTCTCAGAAAAGATCTCAATGTTACCAAAAGTCAAAGACCTCAATAAGTTTGAGTTCATGCGCGTTAAAGAACCAAGAAACCAAAACACTGACCTGAGGAACCTACTATGAAGCATCAGGAACATTAATAAGTCCATTATTAAAGTCTCCTAGACCTCAATGAGATTACATAAAGATTAAATGAAGACTTGGTCAAGTCTCCTGCTTCTCAGATGTTTCTCCAAAGGACCTCAGGAACCTCAAACGTGTCTCAGTTGAGTCTCAGAAAATCTCTCAAAGTTACCAAAAGTCTGAGATTCAAGAAACACTGTTCTGAGGAACCTATAATAAAACATCATGGATATTAAAAGAACCAACTCACAAATGAAAACTGATGTTTAGGAGACATGATTAAGATATTACAAAAATCAAATGGAGACTTGGAGGTCTCCATTTTCTTAAATCTCAGAAAAGATCTCAATGTTATCAAAAGTCAAAGACCTCAATAAGTTTGAGTTTATGCGCTTTAAAGAACCAAGAAACCAAAACACTGACCTGAGGAACCTACTATGAAGCACCAGGAACATTATTAAAGTCCAAAGAACCGCCACATCTCACAAATGAGATGTCTCAGTAATGTCTCCCAGACCTTGATGAGATTACATAAAGATCAAATGGAGACTTGCTCAAGTCTCCTGCTTCTCAGATGTTTCTCTAAAGAAAAAGACCTCAGGAACCTCAAATTTGTCTCAGTTGAGTCTCAGAAAATATCTCAATTTTACTGATGTTTAGGAGACATGATTAAGATATTACAAAGATCAAATTGAGACTAGCTGAAGTCTACAGGTTCATAAATGTTTCTCCTCAGAAAATTCATCTAATGTCAATTGCTTTACTGTAGAGTCTCAAAAATGATCTCAGTGTTACCAGAAGTTGGAGATCCCAATAAGTTCGAATTCAGGTGCTTTAAAGAACCAAGAAACCAAAACATCGACCTGAAGAACCTACAATGAAACATTAAGAACATTAAACACCAAAAAAACACTGCAATTCACAAATGAGATCTCTGTAATATCTCAATCATGTCTCCTAGACATCAATTGAACAAAGATCAAATGGAGACTTGCTTCAGTTTCCTGCTTCTTAGATGTTTCTCTTCAAATGCTTTACTGTAGATTTAGAAAAGATCTCAACATTAGGTGCTTTAAAGAATCAAGAAATTAAAACACTGATCTGTAGAACCTAATGAAACATCAAGAACAATAAATTTCAAAGAACCACCACAACTCACAAATGAGGTCATTATTTATCCTCAATGTCTAGGAGAGATGATTGAGATATTACAAAGATCAAACAAAGAACTTGCTGAAGTCTCCAGCTTCTTAGATGTCCCTCTTGGGAAAAAATACGCTAGTAATCTCTAATGTGTCTTATTTGAGTCTCAGAAAAGATCTTAATGCTACCAAAGGTCTTCCTAAAATCTCCTGCTTCTCAGATTTCTCCTGAGAAAAACACCCCAGTAATCTCAAACATGCCTCTATTGAGTCTCAGAAACCCAGAAACCAAAAAACACTGACCTGAAGAACCTACAATGAAACATCAAGAACATTAAACTCCAAAGAACCACTGCAACTCACAAATGAGATCTCTATTAAATCTTGGCCTGATGTCTTGGATACATGACTGAGAGACTCCTGAGAAAAATACCATAGTAGTGTCAACTGCTTTACTGTAGAGTCTCAGAAAAGATCTCAACTTTACCAAAAGACAGATCTCTATACGTTTGAGTTCAGATGATTTGATGATTCAGATGATTGAAGAAGCTACAATGAAACATCAAGAACATTAAACACAAAAGAACCATATAACAACTTAAGAAAATTGTTACTTTTATAAGAAAGTCAAAAGTCTTCCTGAAGTCTCCAGGTTCTCACCACCAAAGAACCACCGCAACTCAAACTAATTGATGTCTAGGAGACATGATTGAGCTATTACAAAGATCAGATGGAGACTTACTGAAGTCTCCTGGTTCTTAGATATTTCTCCTGTAAAAAAGACCTCAGCAATGTCAAATGCTTTGATGTAGAGTTTCAGAATAGATCTCAACATTACCAAAAGGCAGAGTACAAATCTCTGTAATCTCTCAATCATGTCTCCTAGATATCTCCTAAATGGAGACTTGCCAAAGTCTCCAGCTTCTCAGATGTTTCTCTTGAGAAAAATACAGTAACAGAAAAATTAATGTAGAGTTTCAGAAAAGATCTCAACGTTAACAAAAGTCAGAGTAACCTCTCAGTTATTTCTCCTAGATATCAATGAGATTAAATAAAGGTCAAATGGAGACGTGCTGAAGTCTCCAACTTCTTAGAGGTTTTTCCTGATAAAAAGACCCTATAGAAATCTCAAATGTGTCTTTCTGGAGTTGTAGAAGAGATCTCAGCCACACTAAAGCATCTCAACATGAACTCATGTATTTCTCCGACAGATCTGTGTCTGTTAGTGTGAATGCGTCTGCTCTGAAAGCAGGAGGAGTGTGTGACTGCTGTTCTGGGATCATGTGATACAGCGGCAGGAGAATTTTACACTCGTCAAGGGCGTTCGTGAGGATCTGGAGCGATGGGAATGTGTTCGAACAGCCTTGGGATGGAGGCTTTTACAAGCATGTATCATATGATGTGTCACTTTATATCTGCTGGGAAGATGATGTGCCACCCGCCTGCAGCATTCCCGAACATTCCCGCTTTCTGCTTGGAAGAATGTCAAACAGTGCACAGTATGCAATGACTAGGGCCTTTTGAAGAAAGTGTTGCTTTATCTCAAATTCTGTTTTAATTGTTTACAACAGTTTATTAAAACTTTAAAAATTATCTATTTTTAGGGCACTATGAAATCATTTTCTTCCACCAAATTTCATGTTGTTGTTTTTTTAATTCTATTCATCATTTAGATTTTTCTAGATTCTTTTCTACATTTTCTAGATCTAGATTATAATGGTTAATTTTCATTTTAGTAATCATACAATTAAACAATTTTTAAATTTGATTTTAGTAATCAAAAACATGTCTAATTAAAAAATTTTAAATAATTAAATCAAGAAACGTATACAATTTAAATGACACATTATCACAAGTTTACCAAAAATTAAATCAGAGATTTAAAAAATAAATCTATAATATCAGTTTTATTTTTTTTCCAAATTCTGATTAAGTTCTACCACATTCTATGTTGACAAATAGTTTTTATTACAATTAAATGTTTTATTTTATTTATTTTTAAAATGTATTTTTTTTTCACATTTCTGTGTTGTTTGCTTTACATTTTCTGTATTTAATATTTAACACAAATTTACTAGCGGTAATCAAATGAAGGCATAGAACATTAATTTAATTAATCTTTTAAAAACAAATATAAATAGTTTGTTTGCAAAAAAATGTCAATTTAATAATTTATACTTTTTTTTTAACTTTTTTTTTTGTTGACATTCTGTGTTGTCTGTTTTAGTTTTTCTATAATAATCATTTAATCTAAATTTATTATCAGAAAAGGCGGTAATCAAATGATGGTATAAAACAAACAATTTAATACATTTTTTACAATGTATTCTTTAAAAATTTAATACCTTTTTCTTTTTTGCAAACAAACTGCAAAAAGATACTAGCCGATGCCAATAATAAAAAAAAAAAGCCAAATATTTGTCTGATATCTAGGCCTTGACAATATAACAATTTAATAATTAATACATTTTGTACAATAAAATTATTCATTTTTTCAAAAGATTCAGTGTTGTCCGTTTTAATTTTTCAGGATTTAACATTTAATACAAATTTACTATCAAAACGATCAAAACAAATTAATTAAGCTTTTAAAAATATATTATTTTAAAAAATAATAATTGTAATTTTTTGCAATCGAACTGCAAAAAATTATTAGTCAATGACGATAATTTAAAAAAAATCCCAAATATATATGCCTTGCCAATATATAAATAAATTATTCATTTTTTCAAAAGTTCTGTGTTGTCTGTTTTCATTTTTCTGGATTTAACATTTAATCAAATAAAGGCATAAAACAAGAACAATTTAATTTATCTTTTAAAATTTAACCATTAAAATTGAATACCCTTTTCTTTTTTGCAAACGAAATGCAAAAATTTACCGA
>CM065141.1:28939441-29044441 GCA_033026305.1 Cirrhinus molitorella
GTTCGCTAGGTTTTGAGACTATGATGGCCAAAATAATGTCTAGGTAGGCAGCTCACTAGGTTTTGATACTTCAAGGTCCAAAAATGTTGTCTAGATTACTAGATTGAGACTTTGACGGCCAAAAAAGCTGTCTAGGTAAACATCACACTAGATTCTGATACTACAAGATCTAATAATGTTGTCTAGACAGACAGCTTACTGTGTTTTAAGCCTAAAATGCCCAAAAATGTGGTCTAATTAAACAGTTACCTTAGATTTTGATAATATGAGGTTTAGGCAGACAGCATCACTAGATTAAGAATTGGGTGTTGGTACTAGAAGGTCCAAAAAACTTTGTCTAGATTACTACAATTTGAGACTTTGATGCCCAAAAATGTTGTCTAGGTAAACATCACATTAGATTCTGATACTACGAGGTCTAAAAATGATGTCTAGACAAGCAGCTTACTGTGTTTTAAGCCTAAAATGCCCAAAAATGTGGTCTAATTAAACAGTTACTGTAGATTTTGATACTATGAGGTCTAAAAAGAATGTCTAGATAGGCAGCACACTAGATTTTGAGACTATGCTGGCCAAAATACTGTCTAGGTAGGCAGCTCACTAGATTAGGAATTAGGTTTTGATACTTCAAGGTCCAAAAATGTTGTCTAGATTACTAGATTGAGACTTCGATGCCCAAAAATGCTGTCTAGATAAACATCACATTAGATTCTGATACTACGAGGTCTGAAAATAATATCTAGACAGACAGCTTACTGTGTTTTAAGCCTAAAATGCAAAAAATGTGGTCAAATAAACAGTTACCGTAGATTTTGATACTATGAGGTCTAAAAATGATGTCTAGATAGGCAGCACACTAGGTTTGAGATTATGATGTCTAAAAATGATGTCTAGATAGGCAGCACACTAGGTTTTGAGATTATGATGGCCTAAATGTTGTCTAGGTAGGCAGCCCAAAAGGTTTTGATACTTCAAGGTCTAAAAATGTTGTCTAGATTACTAGATTTTGATGCCCAAAAAATGCTGAGTAAACATCACATTAGATTCTGATACTATGAGGTCTAAAAATAAGGTCTAGACAGGTATCTTACTATGTTTTAAGCCTAAAATGCCCAAAAATGTGGTCTAATTAAACAGTTACCGTAGATGTTGATAGTATGTCTAAAAACCATGTCTAGATAGGCAGCACACTTGATTTTTAAGCCCAAATATGTTGTCTAGATAAACATCACATTAGATTCTGATACTACGAGGTCTAAAAATGATGTCTAGACAAGCAGCTTACTATGTTTTGAACCTAAAATGTCCAAAAATGTGATCTAATTAAACAGTTACCGTAGATTTTGATACTATGAGGTTTAAAAACGATGTCTAGATAGGCAGCACCCTAGGTTTTTTTAAGCCCAAAAATGATGCCTGATAAACAGAGCACTACACTTTGATACTATGAGGTCCCAAAAAGTATGTCTAGATAGGCACTACACTAGGTTTTGAGATTATGATGGCCAAAATGTTGTCTAGGTAGGGAACTCACTAGATTTTTAAACCCAAAAATGTTGTCTAGATTAATGTCTAGGTAAACATCACATTAGATTCTGATACTACAAGGTCTAAAAATGATGTCTAGACAAGCAGCTTACTGAGTTTTGAACCTAAAATGCCCAAAAATGTGGTCTAATTAAACAGTTACTGTAGATTTTAAAACTATGAGGTCTAAAAATGATATCTAGATAGGCAGCAGGTTTTGAGACTATGCTGGCCAAAATACTGTCTAGGTAGGCAACTCACTAGATTAGGAATTAGGTTTTGATACTTCAAGGTCCAAAAATGTTGTCTAGATTACTAGATTGAGACTTTGATGCCCAAAAATGCTGTCTAGGTAAACATCACACTAGATTCTTATACTACGAGGTCAAAAATGAGGTCTAGATAGGCAGCTTACTGTGTTTTAAGCCCAAAATGCCCAAAAATGTGGTCTAATTAAACAAGGTTTAAAAACGATGTCTAGATAGGCAGCACCCTAGGTTTTTTTAAGCCCAAAAATGATGCCTGATAAACAGAGCACTACACTTTGATACTATGAGGTCCCAAAAAGTATGTCTAGATAGGCACTACACTAGGTTTTGAGATTATGATGGCCAAAATGTTGTCTAGGTAGGGAACTCACTAGATTTTTAAGACCAAAAATGTTGTCTAGAGTAATGTCTAGGTAAACATCACATTAGATTCTGATATTACGAGGTCTAAAAATGATGTCTAGACAAGCAGCTTACTATGTTTTGAACCTAAAATGCCCAAAAATGTGGTCTAATTAAACAGTTACTGTAGATTTTGATACTATGAGGTCTAAAAATAATGTCTAGATAGGCAGCACACTAGATTTTGAGACTATGATGGCCAAAATACTGTCTAGGTAGGCAGCTCACTAGATTAGGAATTAGGTTGATACTTCAAGGTCCAAAAATGTCGTCTAGATTACTAGATTGAGAATTTGATGCCCAAAAATGCTGTCTAGGTAAACATCACACTAGATTCTGATACTACGAGGTCCAAAAATGATGTCTAGATAGGGAGCCTACCAGGTTTTGAGACCATGATACCATATGGTCCAAAACAGATGTTTAGCTGAGAGACTATGATGGCCAACATACTATTTAGTATAGGGAACTCACTAGATTTTGATACTACTACAAGGTACAAAAATGATGTCTAGGTTACTAGACTTTGATACAATGATGGCCAAAATTGTTGTCTAGGTAAAGAGTTGATAATACAGCGTCCAAAAATGCTGTCTAGATAGGCAGCTTAGTAAGTTGAGGACATGTCTTGTTTCTAGTCAAAATATATATTATATATTATATATTTATATATATATATATATATATTTTGTTTTTTTGATATTTTGACTAAAAACAAGACAAAAATACTTAGTAAGATACGCCTTTTTATGCAGTGTATCACTAGATTTTGAGAATTTGATGCTCAAAACACTCTATAGGTAAACAGTCCACTAGACTGATACTACTAGGTCCAAAAATTATGTCTACTTAGGGAGCCCACCAGGTTTGAGATGCCCAAAACACTGTGTCAGCTCATTAGGTTTTGGAACAACAAGGTCCAAAAATGATGTCTAGATTGCCAGATTTTGAGATTATTGTGGCCTTTAGTCGATTTTTATACTGTGATGGCCAAAACTGTGATCTACGTAAAAAGCCCACTAGATTTTGATACCACAAGGTCCAAAATGATGTATGGCCAACTTAGATTTGAGACTATGATGGCCAAAAGTGTTAGGTAAAGAGTCCACTCAAAGCCGTCTCATTGCATAAATGCTGTAAATGTACATTTTCATACTGCAAGTTCCAAAAATGATGTCTAAATAAGCAGTCCACTAGATTTTTATACTACAAGGTGGAAAAAAATGCTGTCTAGGTAACAATTCACTGAATTTTCAAGTCCAAAAATGTAAACAGACCACTAGATTTTAATACTATGAGGTCCAAAAATGATGTCTAGAAAGGCAGTTCACTAGGTTGAGGGACTATGATGCCCAATAATGACTTTTAGGCATAATGCACACTAGATCTTAACAGTATGATACCCATAAATGCTGTCTAGGTAAACACCACATCAGATTTTGATACTATGATATGGTCTAAAAATGATATCTAGATAGGCAGCTCACTAGGTTTTAAAACTATGACACCCCAAAAAGCTCACTAGATTTGTGGCCTATAATGCGGTCTAGGTAAACATTCCACTAGAGTGTGATACCATTAGGTCTAAAATGAATTCTAGATAGGCAGCTCATTGATTTGAACACTATGAGGCCAAAAAAATGATGCCTGCACAGACAAAATACTCTGTTTTGACACATGCAGCTTTTTGAGTATATTTAGTAGACTGACATCACATTAATCCACAACACAGCATATAAAAGATTGATGAAATGGTCTAATTGCTTTCATATAAATACATATAGTGCATTAGTGCACTAGGATTGATGAAATATTTAAATAAATAGCTCCAGTGAGCATGTGATTGCCAGAACACTGTCTACGTAGTCAGCTTACAAGGTTTTGAGCTTATTGAGTATTGCTTTTATTTTGACTGACATTCATATGGACATATGCATCAAGTCATTATTTGCTGTTGCACTCGTTCGTGTCACTGCATGCGTGTAAAGCGATTGCTGTAGGATTGCATTGGTCATATAAATGCAGATTCAACTGGAGATTCATTTAACTACACAAAGACAAACCCAACAATCTGGACCAGGACAGTCATGAAAACACAGATCCAGCCTAAACTGAGCACACGAACATCCAGATCCACAGAGACCCGCTGAACAAAGACAAACCCAGCAGAACCGCATCGTCCTGGATCTCCTCTGTCAGACCGACACGAGACAGAAAACACAAGCGAACCACATTTCTGCGTCAAACGCGTCTTACCTGCGCTTTTTATCACTGCTGACGGTCGCGTCCGTGTTTCTGCATTTCCCCGTTGCAAATCCCTTATGCGAACACACACCGGAATCAACAGCCGTTTCGCTCGTAAATCCGTTTGAAAGCTCACGTTGTCGCTTAACGCGAATAGAGACACCGAGCTCCGCTGCCGCGCGGTCATTAATGTCAGGGAAGCGCGTCGCTGAGTCCGATAATCACTGTGCGGTGACGTGAACGCGCAGTGAGGGGCGGGGGGCGCGTGCGAGTGGGAGAGTATTAACTCTGTCAGTCAGATAATGTCATAGTGACGATGATGTGCGTTTAGTTCATGTCTGATGAAGTACACGGCATTAATAAAGTTATCGTGTATAGAACTATCTATTTTGCGCAGCCTGCTATCAGTCGTTGAGTTTATTTATCGTTTTTTCTGTCGTTCAGTCTTTTTATCGTTTAATCTAACATTCAATCTATCTATTGCTCTTTCAATCTATCTTTCTTTCTGTCCGTCTTTCAGTCTATATATCGTAGCTACTTTCTATCGTTTTTCCTATCTTGTTTCCTATCTTGATCTATCTATCGGTCTTTTAATCTACCATTCAGTCTATTTCTCATTCTATCATTTAATCTATTGCACTTCAAAAATGTGATTCTATCTATCTATCTATCTATCTATCTATCTATCTATCTATCTATCTATCTATCTATCTATCTGTCTGTCTGTCTGTCTGTCTGCCTGTCTGTCTATATATCTGTCTGTCTGCCTATCTGTCTGTCTGTCTGTTTCTCATTCTTTCTATCATTTAATCTATTGCACTTCAAAAATGTGATTCTATCTATCTATCTATCTATCTATCTATCTATCTATCTGTCTGTCTCTGTCTATATATCTGTCTGTCTGTCGTCTGTTCAAATGTCTGTCTGTTTCTCATTCTTTCTATCATTTAATCTATTGTACTTCAAAAATGTGATTCTATCTATCTATCTATCTATCTATCTAACTAACTGCCTGTCTGTCCTCCTATCTATCTTTCTATCTATCTGTTTGTCTGTCCAACCTTCTATCTATCTATCTATCTATCTATCTATCTATCTAACTGTCTGTCTGTCTGTCTGTCTGTCTGTCTGTCGTCCGTTCAAATGTCTGTCTGTTTCTCATTCTTTCTATCATTTAATCTATTGTACTTCAAAAATGTGATTCTATCTATCTATCTATCTATCTATCTATCTATCTATCTATCTATCTATCTATCTAACTGTCTGTCTGTCTGTCTGTCTGTCGTCCGTTCAAATGTCTGTCTGTTTCTCATTCTTTCTATCATTTAATCTATTGTACTTCAAAAATGTGATTCTATCTATCTATCTATCTATCTATCTGTCTGTCTGTCTGTCTGTCTGTCTGTCTGTCTGTCCTGCTATCTATCTTTCTATCTGTTCATCTGTCCAACCTTCTATCTATTTATCTATCTATCTATCTGTAAGACTGGAAAACCCTCACGTGTATCAAAACCAATGGCGGGACCCCCGTGACGAGCAGCCGAAAATGTTTGTTGGGGGGGCCACAAGGAGTCTAAATTCCAGGATCCAAAGTGAGGCCCCTGCCGTGCAATCAGACGGACGTGAGAGGCTCTGAACTGACAGGATCTCTAGGAAAACCATCATTAGCTCAGAGTGTTTTAAAGAAACCAGATGGACGATTGGGGGACGGGTCAGAGTTTATAGGGTGGAGGGGGGCCGACCCACGATGGAGCAAAACAACACGACTGTATTTTATCTGGACAGACCAATGAGCACAACGTTCCTCAGTTTTAGCCCGGGATGCTTTAAAAACACCTTTTGAAATAATATGTCAGAAATAATAAGAGAAAATAATACATCAGTCTGGTTTTGCTTCCCAGATGATGTTAATATTATTTACTTTTAAAATGTCACTGCAAAAAAATATATAAATAAATAAATAATACATATTTTTAAACATATTTTAGACAATATTTATTTTTTATATTTCTATATTATTTTTAATAATATAGAAAATGTAATATTATTTTTTTTTTATAAATTTAATATTTATTTTAAATTTATTTTTGAATACTTTACAGAATATAATAATATTAATAATAATAATAAGATATGGCAACAGTGTTAATTTTGACAGCAAATTTTAATTTAGTTTTAGTCATAGTCTTTTGACTAAAATGCCATTTAGTTTTAGTCATATTTTAGTCATCTGAATTGTTTTTAGTTTTAGTCTAGTTTTAGTCGACTAAATCTACAGTAAATTTAGTCGGCTAAAATTTAATGAGTTTAGTTACATTGCAATGCATTTATTAAGCATTTCTCAAAAAAACTCATTATATTAAGGTTTAATTATGATAAACAAACAATTTAACTGCAGTAATACACAACATGCCTTACTATTAAAATGAAATAAAACCACTTTTCATAAAGAACATGGTCTTCTTTTCAATGAAATCCCAATGGTTATATAGGCTAATTATGCATTCTTTATAGTAACTTGTTTACCATATTCTTCATTCTTTCGAACAGACATGTTTATTTCTAAATGAATTTAGATTCATATTTAGGGCTACGTAAGTGATTCAGTCAAGAGCAGTGTGTGGTTTTCTGTCTTTCTTTTGTTGCTTGTTACAATAGCAACTAAACGTGGCCGCTATCCCTTTAAAACAGAACGCACGAATGCAATGGATGCAATGTACTGATACACTTTCTCTCTACTGTTTACGTCCATTTAAGACATAATCGGCTGTGTTTACGCGAATACTCGTTAAAACGGACAATTCGTGATCATTTTGTATTTCTCAGTTCATGCAACGCGAAAAAGTGTGAGACGTGCTTTCTGTGTGTATGCGCTCAGAAAACAAGACCGAACTGAGTTCTCTCTTGCATCGTCAAATTTATCCGTATGTCTGCACTTCTTGTACTCCCACATATTGACATTTTGTAACGTTTTATAAGACGTGCAGCAAGTGTATTTTTATCTTGTTTCCTGCCGGTTTGCACGCATCTAACCTCCTACTACGCAACAGATTGTTCTGAATGAAACCCTTTCCATATCGTCCCTCCCTAACATTTTCGTCTCGTTTTTATTCGTTGACGAAAATGGCAGTAGATTCGTGTCATAGTTTTTGTCATTTAAAAAGAATTGTAGTTTGTTATCGTTTCGTTTTCGTCTGTGAAAAAAAAAATTGTTGACGAAAATTATAACGAAAATTATTTGTCAACGAAATTAACACTCAAATAAGGTAATAAAATCTAAGATATAATAATAATAATAATAATGCAGACAAATAACAACTAACAAAACTGAGAAAAGTGAAAAAAAAAACACAACAAAGGACATGGAAAGAGACTGATCGAGGTTGATTGAGGATAGTTGAACCCTGGCGCTGGTCATCTGGGCCTGGTGATATTTTCTGTGTTATGAACGCGCCTCATGCTGTGTTTGGATATTTCAGCACTGCGGTGGCATTAGACTTCATGGATCCAATAAAACTCTGCAGACAACACCAGACCCACAGCTCACACTAAAACAGAAAGAGCGCTATATACCATGTGCTGACATTGTTAATTAAAGTCAGAATGGGAATACTGAGAGGAGAGGACTGAGGTATGAACATCATTTCCCTCACATCTATTCTATTCAAATCTGTGTGACTGTCCTCGGCTGAAAGTCTCAATGGAAAACTGACAGCAAGAACATCTCACAGCTTCGGTCAGTACAAGGTGTGAACACGCTTCTGGAGGCTGAGCTGTTCCTCTGAGAAGGACGTGACGTGTGATCCCGGGTCAGTCAACTCTGATCTAAATGAGTTATAATGGATTTTCGCTGACTCATCTCAGGATCTCAAACTGAAACTGAAGCATGACAGAGAACTGACACCAGTTTGTGAAATCCAGACAGTGAATAATGCAAGTTTCCTTTCCCACTGCTAGTTACTGACTATATGAATGGGGTAAACCGGATTGCAAAATATCACAACAACCCACAGGCCATAAAACGAGACTCAAAAACAATTCTTTAGTTTGTCATGAACAAATGTGACATATTCTGTCTGGTGACACAGTGATATTGTTTTGTTTTGGAGCATAAATTCAGTTCAGGACAACAAATGACATGGTAAACATATAGCAATCAATATCCACCTAATTCAACCTTAGATTCGCTGACTTAAATTTTTAGGTATAATCACATGTATTTTGTTCAGTTAATGAAAAATCATACGCTGCCATGATTTATTGATCTTTTTTATTTCTAACAGCATAGAAAATTTAACCTAATACCTAGCTTTTTTGTATTATAGTAATTTTATATATATTCTTATTTCTCTTTATTTTTTGATGGCTATATATATAGTAAATTAAAATTTCTTCATTTTTTTGTTGTATTATAGCAATTTAATATATATTTTATTTCTTTTTTTGCATAACAAAATTGCAATCTCAAGTTGGGATATATATAGGAAATGTAAATTGTATCATTTAATATACACTTTAATATTATTTTGGTATTTTAAATAATATATAGTAAATTAATATATTTATTTATTTCTTTTTTTGCATTGCAAACTTGCAATTTTGAGTTCAGAAATTTCCTTCATTTATATAGTAAATATAAATTACTTAATTAAAAATTAATTCTATAATTTAACTGTAGTATTTGCTACACACACGCACTTATATACAGTATATATACACATAAAATTATATTTATATTTTAGTTATTCAAAAACACTATATATATATATATATATATATATATTAGGGCTGTCAAACGATTAATCGTGATTAATCGCATCCAAAATAAAAGTTTATGTTTACATACTATATGTGTGTTTACTTTGTATATTTATTATGTACATATAAATACACACAGATACATGTCTATATTAAAACTAAATATTTATATGTATATATATTTATACCTGTATACATTTTAGATTATAAATAAATATAAATATTTTATATATAAATCTAAAATATTTTTCCTTAATATATACATGCATGTGTTTGTATTTATATATACATAATAAATATACACAATACACAAATATATAGTATGTAAACATAAACTTTTATTTTGGACGCGATTAATCGCACTAATACAGCACTAATATATATATATATATTTGCATTACAAAATTGCAATTTCAAGCTGGGAAATTTGCTATATATACATAAAAAATAACAAAATATCTATTCTTCAATGACCCTAATTTGTGTCTTATAAATTAAGTTACATTAAATAAATTCAATCTTATTAGAAGTAGCTCTGTTTCTGATCAAGTAATTGTGTGATGAAGATGAAGATGACAGGGTTTTTCACAGAAACACACTTCACTCTGAACTCTATAGGTTGACTGAAGAACTTGATAGGAAGCAGATGTTTTTGGTTATTACCATGAGCAGCCTGATCTCTGCCCTGTATCAAATCACTATGTTAATAAAAGTCTTTACCTGTCATCCACCCTATAAATTACCTCACCGCTCCGTTTCGTTCTGTCTTCTCTCTGGAAAAAAACCCAACAGAGAATTTGTTACCACGTGAAGACATTCGTCTGCCAGTGAAAACACAGCGTTGTTCACAGGATATATGTGCTGTCTGTCATTTTATGGTTTCAATCAATACTTGAGCTCATTAAACAGTTACTGGACTGAGACGCTGAGATTAGCTGCTCTTTATTTCCATGGCTGATGGTTAAATCACACTAAAGTTTTATCAGGAGTAAGAGACACAAAACATTAAGCTAATATTCACCGGGGGAGAGTTACAGCACATTTGCTCTTTTAATTTAACAAGAAACTCGCTTCTATTTTAAGTCTAAAACATCTGTAATAAAACCAGTGTTTCCTTAGAGAATGATGTTTTTATTTCATGGTTTATACAGGAAAACAAGGCACGTGACTTATTAGAAAAACAAATTTAATACGTCTAGACATCACTTCACTTCACATCTATATAGATCAAGTCAAAAAATTAAAAATGTTAGTTTAAAAACAAAAATAAACCACTCTGAACAATCGTACTGTACAGCAACCCTATAGTGATGCCCTAGCAACCACCCACAACATCCTATAGAAACTGCATAGCAATGGTCTAAAAACACTCAGAGTATCTTAGCAACCAATTCCCTAGCAACCACCCACAACATCCTAGAAACTGCAGAGCAATGGTATAAAAACACTCAGAGTATTATAGCAACCAGTATAACAATCCCCTAGCAACCACTAGCAACAGATTAAAAAACACTCAGAACACTTAGCAACCATACAGCAATGCCCTAGCAACCACCCACAACAAACTACATAGCAACAGATTAAAAAAACACTCAGAACACTTAGTAACCATATAGAAATGCCCTAGCAACCATCCACAACAAACTGCATAGCAACAGACTAAAAAAACACTCAGAACACTTAGTAACCATATAGCAATGCCCTAGCAACCATCCACAACAAACTGCATAGCAACAGACTAAAAAACACTCAAAACACTTAGTAACTATATAGCAATGCCCTAGCAACCACCCACAACAAACTGCATAACAACAGACTAAAAAACACTCAGAACACTTAGTAACCATATAGCAATGCCCTAGCAACCATCCACAACAAACTGCATAGGAACAGAGTAAAAAACACAAAGAACACCTAGCAAACATACAGAAATGCCCTACCAACCACCCTCAACATACTGCTTAGCAACAGACTAAAAAACACTTAGCAACCATAGAGCAATGTCCTAGCAAACACCCACAGCATTCTATTATAACCTGTCAAAATAAAAGTCTTATTGTGGAATAAATGAGAAAACATCAGTGAATCAGGCCATAGCAGCGTGTAAACTGATCAAACTTTGACCTGCAGTTCTGGCTTTTACACATTTGCTTCTCTTGTCAGAAACTCACACAGTTATTAAATATTTGTATTATTAAAAAGCTCCAGAGCTGCTTCTGAAATATCATTCCAGAGAGAATCTGAGCTCTGTGTTTTGCGTAAGAACACTTGAGGCATCTTTTCTCTGGATCCACCTTAGGAAAATAAACACAGTGTTTGTGTTAGAGCTGCACTTCAGCAGAAAGGTGGAGAAGATTTACTCCCATCCAGAGGTGAGCAGCTCCTGCAGGGTCGACTGGATCACAGCCAACAGACAGGCAGCATACGCAACCGATCCCACATAAGAAGCCAGTTTTAAAACCATTTTGTCATGGTTTATTCACCTTCATGTTATTTCAAACCTGTTTAACTGTCTTTCTTCCATGAAACACAAATGGAGATCTTAAGAAGAAACTCAGAGCTTCTGATTTCCATTTAAAATGGATGGTATTTTTATTTTTTTTTTTTTACTGCTAAACTTCATAAATAGATCATAAAAGTAGATTTGACAGCACTGACGGATGGAAATGATCAAAGAATAATGACTTACTGTAAATTTTAGTCTGCAACACATGGGATTGAATGAAAAATCAAATGATATCAAATGATGACATTTTTTGGTGAACTGCCTCTTTAAGAATGTTCTATTCTGGAATCCACATTCTAAAATGTTCTATTCTGGAATCCACATGTGTCCGGCTTCCTGACGGGGTCGATCCAGGATTTGCCAAGTCCATTCCGACTGAGAGGACAGATGGTGACAAGGTGACTGCATCTTTATGATTGAGAGAGCTTTGAGCTTCATGTCAAGTTGGAGTTGGAGGCCTTTGGGGAACATCCTGAAAGTATAAGCACTCTGGAGATCACGACTGTCAGGAGCGGTATTTCTGTCTTGACAACTCTTTTAAGATTTTAGCATGGTAATGGATATGACAATGTTAATAAATTTGGTCTTGGGGAATAGATCTGCTATGCTGCTGCTGCTGAATTGGTTATTGCTGTTTCAGGAACTCTGAAAGCACGCTGCGAAAGGCTCAAGTGAATGCCAACCAGCCAATTAAAGGTAAAGGTACAAACTCACTGGCTGTGTACGTGGCATGAACCAATCAGCTTGTGCCTAGTCGTATGAGGATGAGAATATCATCAGTTACGTTAACAAATCGTCAGCCTGTGCCATCTAGAGTTTCATGAATGAACTAGGCATATATACTCAGTCATGCGGAAGGGCCTTTTTACTTTCATGGACTTTAGTCTGGATAGAGCAGCTTTTGGAGTTTGATTAAAAGCATATTTCAATGTTAAAATTAACTAAAATGATATAATTCTCTAGTAAAACATTTGCGTTTTCTCACAAAAGTACTGCATTCCTCCAAAAAAACGTTTTCTTTTGCAAAAGTATTGCATTCTCTCGCAAAAAATCTTGTAAAACAAATTGTGTTTCCCTGAAAAATGTGCCAAACATTTACGTTTTTTCACAAAACTATGACAGTCCCCAGAGAAACTTGGCACTCCTCAAGTAAAACATTTTTGTTTTGTAAAACGTTTGCGTTTTCATCAAGAAACGTTGACGCTCTCTGACAAAACATTTGCATTCACTCATTTGCTTTCTCTTACAAAGGCTCTGATTTCCCCCAAAAAAATTGGCGTCTACTCGCAAAACATTTTTGTCCTCTCGCAAAAGTACTCTATTCTCCTAAGAAACATTGTGTTCTCTTGTAAAATTATCGTTTTCCCGCAAAATGATTGCATTCGCTTGCAAAACATTGGTGTTTCCCTAAGAAACTTTGCATTCTCTCGCAAAACATTTGCATTTTCTTGTAAAAT
This sequence comes from Cirrhinus molitorella, assembly GCA_033026305.1. Taxonomy (NCBI): domain Eukaryota; kingdom Metazoa; phylum Chordata; class Actinopteri; order Cypriniformes; family Cyprinidae; genus Cirrhinus; species Cirrhinus molitorella. Next base: position 28,952,605 of record CM065141.1, read on the forward strand.
GATTGAGTTCCCCTGAGAAACTTTCTTTGCTTGCAAAATATTTGCATTTTCTTGCAAAACAATTTGCGTTCCCCCAACAAAACTCTGCGTTCACTCGCAAACCACTCGCATTTCTCGCACAACGACTTTCAAAACATTTGCGTTCCACAAGAAATTTTGGGTTCACTTGCAAACCATTCGCGTTTTCTCGCAGAACGATTGTGTTCACTTCCAAAACATTTGCGTTCCCCAAGAAACTTTGCGTTCGCTTGCAAAACTTTGCGGGATCGCAAATGTTTTGGAAGTGAAAACAATCGTTCTGCAAGAAAAAGCATTTCCAAAACATTGGCGATCCCCAAAGAAAGCATTTGCAGTTTTCTCGCAGAGCGATTGTGTTCACTTCCAAAACATTTGCGTTCCCCAAGAAACTTTGCGTTCACTCACATACCATTTGCGTTTTCTCACAAAGCAATTATGTTCACCTCCAAAACATTTGTGTTCCCCAAGAAACTTTGCGTTCGGTGGCAAAACTTTGCGGGATCGCAAATGTTTTGGAAGTGAAAACAATCGTTCTGCAAGAAAAGCATTTCCAAAACATTGGCGATCCCCAAAGAAAGCATTTGCAGTTTTCTCGCAGAGCGATTGTGTTCACTTCCAAAACATTTGCGTTCCCCAAGAAACTTTGCGTTCGGTGGCAAAACTTTGCGGGATCGCCAATGCTTTGGAAATGAAAACAATCGTTCTGCAAGAAAAAGCATTTCCAAAACATTGGCGATCCCCAAAGAAACCATTTGCGTTTTCTCGCGGAACGATTGTGTTCACTTCCAAAACATTTGTGTTCCCCAAGAAACTTTGCGTTCACTCACATACCATTTGCGTTTTCTCACAAAGCAATTATGTTCACCTCCAAAACATTTGTGTTCCCCAAGAAACTTTGCGTTCGCTTGCAAAACTTTGTGGGATCGCAAATGTTTTGGAAGTGAAAACAATCGTTCTGCAAGAAAAAGCATTTCCAAAACATTGGCGATCCCCAAAGAAACCATTTGCGTTTTCTCGCGGAACGATTGTGTTCACTTCCAAAACATTTGCGTTCCCCAAGAAACTTTACGAACAATTGTGTTCACTGTGTACTTTGTGTTCACTCGCTTGCTCTCATTTTCATTCTCTTGCAAAAGTATAGCAATCCCCTGATAATCTTGATGTACCCTCGCAGAAGTATTGTGTTCACAAAACAATTGTATGCTTAAAAAACAATTTGCGTTAACACAAGAAACTTTGCGTTCTCCCACAAAACATTTGCATTTTCTCACAAAACGATTGAGTTCATTTGCAAACCAATTTGTGTTCTTCCAGAAACTTCACGTTCGCTCGCAAAACATTTGCACTTTCCCCTGAGAAACTTAGCGTTTTCTTGAAAAACAATGCCGTTCAGAGAAAATTTGTTTGGTTGCAAAACATTTGCATTTTCTCACAAAAAAATTGTGTTCAACTGCAAAACGATTGGTTTTCTCACAAAAGAACTGCATACCTTGTGTTCACTCTCAAAACTTGCTCTCGTTTTCATTCTCTTGCAAAAGTATTGCATTCCTCCGATAAACTTTACATACCCTCACAGAAGTACTGCATTTCCCCCAAATCTTTTTGCAGTCGCTCATAAACATTTGCATTTTCATACAAAAAGTACTGAATTCCCCCAAGAAAATTGTTGTCTGCTTTGCAAAAGTATTGCGTTTCCCCAAGAAACTGTGCTTTTTTGCAAAAGTGTTGCGCTCCTCTAAAACCTCTTTCACACAGAGATTCCGGAAAATACACAGGTAAAATATTGATGATTTATCCTAAACTTATTGCTGCATCCACTCAAATATTGTTTGTCTAATCAAATGCTCTCCAGAATAAGTATGTCTCATTTTGAGGTATTAAAAGTACCATGTGCAACCTGTATATTTTATGTTAAGACGATTTAATGAAGTCAGTGGCTTGTTTTAAAACATCGCAAGTGAGAAATGCTGTGTTCTCATAGACCACAAATTCACTGCCGTGTTATTTTTCGCCCCTGATGTCCTTTGAGTCACTCGGCTCGGACCGCAAAACACCCATAAAAGTCGGTTTTACTGGAGTGCTCTTGGCTGCCGTGTTTAACAGATCCTCCATATGTGAATAACAGACACAAATGAAGCCGTTTTCAGAGTCTTATGTCACTGTTTTAAACACATCCAGGCTACAGAGCAGATTTTAATCTGACAGGCCTCTATGTTAACATCAATCTGTCTTTATTTACGCACCCTCATGTGGATCCAAACCCGTATGACTTCCTTCTGTGGAACACAAAGGCAGAATTATTGAGTAATTTCAGTGCAAAGGAGTAACTCCCATCAGAATGAGCAAGTAGGGTCAAATCTTGCTCACTGTGACCCTCAGATGGAACATTCCAGGAATTGCTCACCTCAAATGTCAGTTTTAGGCCTCGAGGAACCAGGTGTGTCACTGGTGTAACCACGGGTCAAGAAGGTGCACAAGATTCCCACTTACAACTATCAACCTCAAGGTAAAATCATTAAGTATACCACAGACCTGATAAGTGGTTTAATATGAGTGCTGGAATGTTACTGGCTTAATTTTTTTCAGAAAATTCGCAATTCTTCTGTTTTACTTCACTCCTTAAATGAAAGTCTCAAACCAACCCACAACCTTTGACATTAAACAAAATGGACGGTACAGAACCTGCAATTTCTCCAGCACAAAGTCTGTCATTTACAGAGTTTACCGAGGAATATATTTGATATAACTTGAACAGTGCACACAAATCAAGTTTGAAGTTAGAACAGACCATACTAAAGTGAAAATTATCATTTAAGAGAGTGATATGTTCTTCATTATCAAGAAATACTACTTTAAGTATGTTTTACATCCATGAAATTAGACGTTTTTGCATACTCATTTTTTAAAAACACCAACATCCACACCCTTAGCACGTAAAACCATAATTCCAAAGCTTCACCAATGTATTCATTTTAATTTTGTTGTTATATTTCACCACTGATATTTTTTCATTGTTAACCTGTCTGTATTACGTACTTGCTTCATATAAGGTAGTCATGAAACCGAAAATAAAGCAGAAAAAAAAGAAAACTCGAGCCATGAATCCTTAAAACTTAATGTTTTGTCGCCCCCATGCGTTTAAATATAGATACGCTTCAGTAAAATAGAGGATTCAAAATAAAAAAAATGGAAAAAGAAATAAAATTAAATTAAACACAACCATCTTAACAGAGACAGAAAACCTTTGAACAATAAGTAGGCCTACAGTTTTAAACGTTTGTTTAGAGTAAGACATGTAGGTACAGTTTAGCCCAGCTCATACCAAGAACGATTAGCACTGAAAAGGAACCGAAGCTATTTAAAGTTGGATGGATAAAGATGGATTTTAATTAGCTGTCAACTTTCATCATTCATCAGCTTAGGAAAAAATCGCTTTGAAAGAGATTACAAATATATCCTCTTTATCGTTATGTTCATGGTGTGAACTCGGCTATTCTAAAACAACTTGTTCCAGTTAATATTTCAGTGTCATTATTCTAACGTTATTTTTTTAACTTATTGAGAAACAAAGTTTCTTACCTCAGACAACGAACTTTTCTATCCTGTGAGACATTATAGTGCGCGCGTTCGTCAAATTCGCGCGCAAATGTAGAGGCGCGCGCTGTATCTCTCTTCACATCAACAGCACATTATGACACAAAATTTCCATCAAATTATGTCACTAGAACGTGTATAAACAACATGTAATTCGATGGCGTCTGACCTTGAAGTTATTTTGCCAATGCATTTTAATGGTGAGTTAATGAACACCAACGTGACTTCCTTCAACGAAAATCCACTGAAACAAAGAATGGCTTAGTTAAAAATCATACGTTTTCTGAGGAAAACCTGACAGGAAACAGTTATTGTAAAAGCTGGACAGAATGTTACTCAAATATATATGACTTGTCCATGAAAGTTTTCTTAATGTTCCCAGAATGTTAGTTTTTGGTTTGTAGAGCGTTATTCTAACATTATTCAAATGTTCCCAGAATGTACATTTTTGGTTTGTAGAACATTATTCTAACATTCCCAAAATGTTAGTTTTTGGTTCCCAGAAAGTTTTTTTGTTTGTTTGTTTGTTAAATGTTATTTTAATGTTATTCTAATGTTCCCAGAACGTTAGTTTTTGGTTTGTAGAACGTTATTCTAACATTGCCAAAATGTTAGTATTTGGTACCCTGAAAATTAGTTTGTTTTTTGTTTGTTTGTAGAACGTTATTTTAACGTTATTCTAACAATCCCAGAATGTTAGTTTTTGGTTCCCAGAAAGTTAGTTTTTGACTTGTAGAATGTTATTCTAATATTCTTAAAATGTTAGTTTTTGGTTTGTAGAATGTTATTCTAATGTTCCCAAAATGTTTGTTTTTGGTTTCTCAGAAAATGATTTTTTAGTTTTTGGTTCCCAGAAAGTTAGTTTTTGGTTCCCAGAAAGTTAGATTTTGACTTGTAGAATGTTATTCTAATATTCTTAAAATGTTCGTTTTTGGTTTCTCAGAAAAGGTTTTTTTTTTTTTGTAGAACGTTATTTTAACGTTATTCTAACAATCCCAGAATGTTAGTTTTGGTTCCCAGAAAGTTCGTTTTTGGCTTGTAGAATGTTATTGTAATGTTCCCACAATGTTATTTTTTGGTTCCCAGAATGTTAGTTTTTTGTTCCCAGAAAGTTAGTTTTTGGCTTGTAGAATATTATTCTAATGTTCCTAAAATGTTAGTTTTTGGTTTGTGTTAAATGTTATTTTAATGTTATTCTAACATTCTCAGAATGTTTGTTTTTGGTTTATGTAATGTTATTCTAACGTTATTCTAATGTTCCCAGAACGTTAGTTTTTGGTTCCCAGAAAGTTTTTTTTTTTTTTGTTAAATGTTATTTTAACATTAATCTAATGTTCCCAGAACGTTATTTTTGGCTTGTAGAATGTTATTCTAATGTTCCCAAAATGTAAATTTTTGGTTCCCAGAAGATTAGTTTTTTTTTTGTTTGTAGAACGTTATTTTAACGTTATTCTAACAATCCCAGAACATTAGTTTTTGGTTTGTAGAACGTTATTCTAACATTCCCAAAATGTTTGTTTTTGGTTCCCAGAAAATTAGTTATTTTTTTTTTTTGTAGAATGTTATTTTAACGTTATTGTAACAATCCCAGAATGTTAGTTTTTGGTTCCCAGAAATAGATTTTTTTTTTTTTTGTAGAATGTTATTTTAACGTTATTCTAACAATCCCAGAAGATTAGTTTTTGGTTTGTAGAACGTTATTCTAATGTTCCTAGAACATTAGTTTTTGGTTTGTAGAACGTTATTCTAACATTCCCAAAATGTTTGTTTTTGGTTCCCAGAAAATGAGTTTTTTTTTTTGTAGAATATTATTTTAACGTTATTCTAACAATCCCAGAAAGTTAGTTTTTGGTTATGTTTTGGCACATTATGACACAAAATTTCCATCAAATTATGTCACTAGAACGTGTATAAACAACATGTAATTCGATGGCGTCTGACCTTGAAGTTATTTTGCCAATGCATTTTAATGGTGAGTTAATGAACACCAACGTGACTTCCTTCAACGAAAATCCACTGAAACAAAGAATGGCTTAGTTAAAAATCATATGTTTTCTGAGGAAAACCTGACAGGAAACAGTTATTGTAAAAGCTGGACAGAATGTTACTCAAATATATATGACTTGTCCATGAAAGTTTTCTTAATGTTCCCAGAATGTTAGAAAATGAGTTTTTTTTTTTTTGTAGAATATTATTTTAACGTTATTCTAACAATCCCAGAAAGTTAGTTTTTGGTTTGTAGAATGTTATTCTAATGTTCCCAAAAGATTAGTTTTTGGTTTGTAGAATGTTATTCTAACTTTATTCTAATGTTCCCAAAAGATTAGTTTTTGGTTTGTAGAATGTTATTCTAACTTTATTCTAATGTTCCCAAAAGATTAGTTTTTGGTTTGTAGAATGTTATTCTAACTTTATTCTAATGTTCCCAAAAGATTAGTTTTTGGTTTGTAGAATGTTATTCTAACTTTATTCTAATGTTCCCAAAAGATTAGTTTTTGGTTTGAAGAATGTTATTCTAACTTTATTCTAATGTTCCCAAAAGATTAGTTTTTGGTTTGTAGAATGTTACTGTCATGTTCCCAAAATGTTACCAAACGGGAACCAAAAAGTAACATTAGGGGAACTTTCTGTGTTTGCTGGGTGGTAACGGTAACAGTCAGATAGCAGTTTAGCATAGTTGTAGCATCTAATATAGTTTTCATAGAATCCTTGCGTAACTTGCTAATACTAAACAGTGATTTAGTTTTTGAAAGTTAACTTTATGCAAGCATCAATAAAAAAAAATGGGTTGTGATATCTATATAAACCTCATTTTGCTAAACTCTTACTTATAAATAAATGCAGTGTAGAAACATTATGATTCAAAACAATAAAAAACCTAACTATAACTAACTAATGAAAAACAATATCTGAATGTTTTTTTTAGACACAAAGAGAGACAGAATCTGGTGAAAGTTTTTTATTAGTTTTTTTTTTTTTTTTTACTTTTTACCTCTCATCTTTTCATGTCAGAAAGTTACAAAACATCTACAATTTCTACAGCGTGGCCAAAATCATGAACATGACAATAACTTTGACATTCAATCTGTACAAAACATCACAGCTACATACCGAATCTCTCATTTACAGCAAACCTAAATGGTCAAAGTATTAAATATCAATTTCCTACATCATGTTCTGCATGCCTGAAATGCAAGCGTAGATTTCAAGTACGTAACGACCTACAGACGCCTCCTATATGCACTCTAATACATCACAAACAAAAGAGATTTGACGATTACAGGCTTTCTTCACATCCAAACTGTAACACGTCCTTCAACGTTCAAACGACGACAACCAAATGCTCTCAGATTGACATGTCTTTGACCTTCACTGGTTATTTGTGATCGATTATGACTGATTATGACCTTGAAATGAGAAATGTGTAAGAATATCAAACAGTCACTGCCTTTCTTACTTATTTACAAGAAAATCTAGAACGTTTTACACTGTAACAATCATTTCTTAATCAGTATTTTGTCTTGTTTTCCAGTAAAATAAAAACAGTAATGCTGTGAAATATTATTGCAATTTAAAAAAAGATGTTTTCTATTTTAATAAATGTAAAAATATAATTTATTCCTGTGATGCAAAGCTGCATTTTCAGCATCATAACTCCAGGCTTCAGTGTCACATTATTCCTTCAGAAACAAGTATTATATATAATTTAAAATAATACAAGTTAAATTTACTTGAATCTGTATTATAATTTAATTAATAATAATAATAATAATAATAATATTTAAAATGAATTATTATATATTATTTATACTCATCTGGGAATATTATATATTTTATTATTTAAAATAAATTCTAAATTTGAATAAATCATCAAACAAGTATAAAATTCCTTTAAATATTTTAATCATTTATACTTATTTTGTGCTTTGTTAAAACATCTAAAAATATACAGTTTAAAATATACAAAAAGTTTATCAGTAAACAAGACAAAGTACTCATTACGATTTTTAGCAGTGCACTAAACACTGGTAAACATGCACATTTCGTGTTGGTTAAGAGAAAACAACAACAGACAAACATAAAAAGAGTTAAAAAAAAAAAAAAAAAAAAAGTTAAACTATCCGGCCATATCGAATCTCTTGATGTTTTGATGTTCAGATCAGGATTTTGTCTTGTTTGCAAGTAACATAAACTGTAATATTGTGAAATATTATTGCAATTTAAAATAGCTGTTTTCTATTTTAATATGCTTTAAAACATAATTTATTCATGCGATGCAAAGCTGAATTTTCAGCAACATTACTCCAGTAAAAACTGTAATATTGTGAAATATTATTGCAATTTAAAATAGAGCTTTTCTATTTTAATATGCATTAAAATATTTTTTATTCCTGTGATGAAAAGCTGAAATTTCCGCAACATTACTCTAGTAAAAACTGTAATATTGTGAAATATTATTGCAATTTAAAATAGATCATTTCTATTTTAATATGCTTTAAAATATAATTTTTCCTCTGATGCAAAGCTGAATTTTCAGCATCATTACTCCAGTAAAAACTGTAATATTGTGAAATATTAGTGCAATTTAAAATAGCTGTTTTCTATTTTAATATGCTTTAAAATATACTTTATACTTGTGATGCCAATCTGACTTCATCCTTCAGAAATAAGTATTATATATAATTTAGTTATAATTTAAATTATTATTATATATATATATATATAATTTGTACTCATTTGTAAATTAAATATTATATATATTTATATATATTATAATATATATTTTTATACATTTTAATAAATCACCAAACAAGTATAAATATAATATATATATATCTTTATAATTTGTACTTATTTTGTGCTTTATTAAAACATCTAAAAATATACTTTTTCAAATATACAAAAATACATATTTAATAGTTTACCAGTAAACAAGACAAAAGTACTCATTATGTTTTCTTTTAGCAGTGCGCTAAACACTGGTAAACATGCACATTTTGGGTTGGTTAAGAGAAAAAAAACATCAGACAAACAAAGTGAAACTATCCGGCCATATCGAGTCTCTTGATGTTGAAGTTCAGTAACAGCAGAACAATGCTCGTAACAGTCGTCAGCGTAACCCTGATCCTGATATGGTCCTGAATCCTGGATATTTCCTAGATGCGGAGCTGTTAGGTGAAGCCTGGCTAGTGTTCCTCGTGTCGGGAATCACTCTGCCGGTCGGTTAGCAAACTACTTCTTGACTAGCGCTGTACCTGTAACTGAGCTGGTTTAGTCGTCTACAGACGCTGCTCGCCGTTTTCAGTGTTTGGCACGGGGTTAAACCAGGGTTACCTGCGGAAAGAGTGTGTTTTATTATTGTGGAGGCAAATGAAAGTGTGACTGATTAATGAGTTTGTTTGTACCTCTCTCTCATGCTCATCGATGGCTGTGTGTTGAGGAAGGACAGCTGTTGTTCCAGACTGCAGACCCGAAACGCCAGATAACACGATGACATGATGAGCAAAATGATGCTGAAACACAAAACACACACAAGCCGTTCACATGTTAATCACATCCCATTCAAAAATTAGACTAAAGTCGTCAAACTGCTTTGGTTGAGAAAGAAAACAAATGTTGCTGTTATTATCATTATTATAATAAATATAATTACACATGATAATAATTATAAATTAATTAATTTCACGTTTATTATGTAAAAAAAAATGGATGGTAATGGTAACTTAATTATTATTTATAAATATAACTGGAAGCAGTGATGGCGGGCCAAGCTTTGTAATAATAAAATTGTTATTATTAATTATTATAAATATAATTATACATTATTATTGTTACTCTGGTTGAGAAAGTTAATAAATCTGATTATAAATATCATTATTAACAATTACACATTAATATTTATTATTATATATAATTTTTTATTATGTTCTTAAATTGATTAATTACTATTATACTTATTATTATTATTATTATTTACAGTAAATATCAAATAATTACTTTCACACTTCTTGACCTGTTTAATTACATAAAAAAAGACAATTCTTGACCCGTAATTGCATTCTTGTTAATAACTTTCACACTGTTAATATGAATTACTATAAATATAATTATACATTATTATTGTTATTTATAATTCTAGACTTTTTGGTATATTTTTATTACATTCTTATTAATAACATCCCAAATAAAAAAATATGCTAGTTTACACTGCTATTTATTATTAATTGCTAGTTAGTTAGTTTATTATGTTCTTAAATTGATGAATTATTATTATACTTATTATTATTATTTACAGTAAATATCAAATAATTACATTCACACTTCTTGACCTGTTTAATTAAATTAAAAAAAGAATTCTTGACCCATAATTGCGTTCTTGTTAATAACTTTCACACTGTTAATAAATATAATTATACATTATTATTGTTATTTATAATTCTAGATTGTTTTTTGTATATTTTTATTACATTCTTATTAATAACATCCCAAATAAAAAACTGCTATTTATTATTAGTATTATTATGAATATATTTATATTTATTATAACTAATTATGCAATATTATTCATAAAAATAATAATAATAATAATAATTATAACTTAATTTATTAATTATTGGTCACACTCATATAGCACATAACTAAGAGGTTGTGACTAGTAGGACAAATGATTTACTTTATTTGATATTTTCATTTTGCTCTTATAAACAAAATCCCACATTAAAATTAAGACAAAAAACAAATCTGCAAGTATTATTATTATTTTTATAATTTAATTTAATAATAATTATTGTTCACACTCATATAGCACTAAGCGTCTGTGACCAGTAGAATATATCATGCAGATATTAAGGACTAAACATAATTATTTTAATTTAGTTTAAAACTAAAATACATTCTCACACACTTTCTTTAATGTTTACCCTTGTCTACAACTAAAAGTTGATTTAGAGTAATTCATTTGAACAACCAGCAGAGAGCGACATCACACTACAAAAATGCATGCGAACGGTAGAAGGAGGAAAGGAGCGTCTCTGGACTCACAGCAGTATGAAGAACTTGAGCAGATGATACTCCATGTGACCCAGTTCAGACACGGGTTCAGTCAGCAGGATCTTCTCGGCCTCCAGGCATCTCTCTGAAGATCACAAAACATCACAGCCTCGTCAGTTTTTCAAAAGCTTCACGCAGAGCCAAGAATTCCCTGTTTATTTAAAACGGCAACAAACGGCTCGCTGCAGTGAAGCGGACAGTCTTTAATTCTCTGTTAACAGGCGTCTCGTAGTCAAATAACATGTGGCCATTTTCCTAAATCCGTCATGGGTGTTTGAACGGCATCTGAGGATAAAAGCCTCCGGCCAGAAACATTATCCTGAAAATCGGTGTGTCAACAGCGCACCACCTTTAGCCCAGAAAGTGTCCCATCGCAGTCTGCCGACCGCAACGTGAGCCGCAAATATTTGGACAAAGACGTGAAGAACAGGAACAGTAGTCAGTGAGAATAAACAGAAACTTGTGACTGACTAACATGAGAAACTAACAGTTGATTATTTTTTAATGTTTGGATTACAGTTGAAGAGGATCAAGTGCTTTGTAAATTGTAAATAATGATAAAAAAAAAAAATCAAGTAATGAATTACTAATGATGTGGATATACAGCATTGAGAGTCAAATACACGAGCAGACAAACAACTTAATTTTACTTTACTATGTTAACATATGACATTTTTAATCATATCATAATGATTAATAAATATAAAAAGTATATAATTAATAACTTGAAATAACATGAATATAAATTTGTATGTGTGTGTGTGTGTGTGTATATATATATATATATATATACACACACACATACATACATATATATAACTGAATAACTGATTTTTTTTACGTTATTACTAATAAATAAGTCATTTATTTATTAATTAATAAATAATTTACATATATTTAAGAATTGTAGACATTTAAGAGTTATAGTATAATATAATTTATAATTATATATTAATAGTTTCGTATTTGTTAAATACAACTATATATATATACATAAGTAGAACACAACTAATAATACAACTATTCTATAATTAAGAAATTATTTATTATGATAAATTACTTGTTTTTATATATATATATATATATATATATATATATATATAAAATAAATACAAATATATATATACATAAGTAAAAACTATATAAAAAAATCGAAACTATATACTAATAAAAAACTTCAATAATGTATACATTATTACAAATGATAAATTATATATATATTTATATAGTAAATATACAAATAAACACTATAAATTCTGAAATTATTATACAGAAATTATATATATATATATATATATATATATATATGTTTATTTAATATTAAATATATATATATATATATATATATATAGTAATATTAAATACATTTAAATATTTAAATATATATTTAAATATATATATATATATAAATTGTATTTAATATAAATATATATTTAAATATATATATATATATAAATTGTATTTAATATAAAAAATTCAAAAAAAAAAAAAATATATATATCTATATCTATATATATATATATACATATATATATATATATATATATATATATATATATATATACTAATAGATATATGTACATAAACTATATACTAATAGAAATACTTATTTTTTTATTTAATGTATTAATGATTAAATATTGCATTTCTATAACATTTTGTCATTTAGTGGCCACTTTTATCCAAAGCGACTTACAAATGACAATAGAAGCTATCAAAATCAACAAAAGAGCAATAAATGATATATATTTCTATGGAAAATATATAAATAAAAACAATAGAAATTATGAAATAATTATACAAAAATTATAATACATTTATGTTATTTATATATGTGTGTGTAAAATTTCTGTAAAATTGTATATATATATATATATATATGTGTGTGTGTGTGTGTGTGTGTGTGTGTGTATATATATATATATACACACACACACACACACACACACACACACACATACATACATACATATATACTAATAAAAAACTATTTGATAAATATATACATTATTAAATATGATTAATTATATATATTTATAAATATATATATATGACAGATATCTGCGTGTGTCGTACCCTCCAGCGGCGTCTCTGCGGTGTATGGCGCGTCTCCTGCGCTCAGGCTGCTTGTGGAGTTTCCCAGCAGGTCGGGCAACGATGAAGATACGGACGGAGCCGACGGTTTCCTGCGCCATTTCAACACCGGCGTGAAATCAGTGGACACTGGAAACTCATCCTGCACAGAATCCATTTCATATGAGACCAGTTTATCAGACACACCTGTGAATAACGAAGAGCAGCGGTGGTTTGTGCAGGGAATGCTGTGTTTCTCTCATACCGTTGACAGAGAGCCAGGCTCCTCCAGGTACTGCTTCAGACTTAAACTCTTCTTCCCATTCACCTGATCATCAAAATCATCAGTTTATACACTTATCAAACAAACATACATGAGTTAACAAGCTGTGTTTATTATTATATAATATTGCAAGGACATTGAAGCAACCAAACAGTCATAAATGTGTGCGTCACCTGTAGGTGTGTGCAGATTCTCCTCAGCACGTCGTACACACTGTCCCTCGACAGCAGAGACACAAACACATACTGCAAACAAGTAGTTAATAAGTATGGTTTATGTTTCTCGTAAACATACACAAGTGAGTCACAAGTGGACATACAGTAAAAGTAATGTGGAGACATCTGATGATGATACATACATTACATTTATATTATTTACTTTATATTTATAAGTGGAGACATCCTTTGATGATTATTCAGTTTATTAATTAATGTAAAATATATTATTACATGTGATAAATATGTAAAAATAAATTAATCACCTCACAAAGTAAATAAATAATATATATATATATATATATATATATATATACATACATACATATATACACATATATATACATACATATTATAATTTTTTACATTTTACATTCAAATCATATATAAATTTATACACATGCAGTATATTTAATATACAAATACATACGTATTTTTTTTAGTATTTTATTAATGCAACAATTAGATATATTAATATTAATTTAACTATATAGTTACATTTATATATACTTAAATATACATTTATGTAAATGTATTTATATAATTAGTATATATATTAATAAATGTAAATTTCAAATTTTTTATATAAGTTTATATTAAAATATTAATTAATGAACTAACTACACACACGTAATAACTTTATATTATGATTATTTATCATCATTTGATGATTATTAATAAATAGAACTACATAATTTTTTAATTTATATTTATATATTGAATTATTATACATTTAACAATTTAATTTATCTTATTTATATATATATATATATATATATATATATATATATATAAATATAATTAGAATTTATATTTAATTCATATATAAAAACAACATTATACATTATACATTATATATACAGTATATAAAATGCATAAATACATATGCATTTCCTTAGTATTTAATGTAAAAATTACATTTTATATATATATTATTTAATTATTTATCAGCATTTGATGATTATTAATATATAGAACTATAGTCATTACATTTATTTAATAATTAATACTTTAATACAATTATTACATTTAATACTATTTATACATTTATATAAAATATATAAATGCACATAATAAATATATAAAAATAAATGTATTATCTCAGTAAATATAAATATAATATTTATATTTATATATTTTTATTTAAAATAAATAAATAAATAAATAAATAAATATATACATACTTTCATTTAAATTTATATTAATGTCAATTAATTAATGTAATATATATATATATATATAATAATGATTTTATTATTATTCATAATTTGATGATTATTAATATATAGAACTACAGACATTACATTTATTTATTTAATTATTAATACTTTAATACAATTATTACATTTATATAAAATAAATTAATACACAATAATAATAAATACATAAAAATAAATGTATTATCTCAATAATATATAAATATATGATAAATATCATATTTATATTGATATCTTTTAGAATTTTTAGTTAATTCATATATTTTTAATTATATATTTAAATAAAAAAATATACATGTAATTTTTTTATCACTTTGATAAGAACATTGTATTTTCCTGCATAATTTTAATATTCTTCTTCTGTAACTGATCAAGCAGACTTGCTGGATTATTATCTCTCTAAAAAACCCTAACATGTCTTCTATGTAAAGAGTTTTTAATTTTAATTTTAATAGAGGGTGTACTTATTTATGCTTTACACTGTATTTCAGACAAAATGTTGAAATCTCTTCTCAAACATCTCTGCATTTGCTCTGATTTTTCTGTCAGTGCAGTCTAAGAGAAGCGATTGAGGCGTTAAAGAGATCTCATTAGAGTATTTTTGGGTCAAATACAGTATGAACTCGACTACGATGGACTCTCTCTGTGTGTGTCTGTGTTCAGCACCTTCTGGCTGGTGTCAGTGGTGATGGCCAGTCCGTTGGGAACCAGTCCGGCCGTTTTGTGTTTCTTCACCAGACGCACAGACACCACTGGGATGGCAACCTAAACCAGAGAAAACAACATCAACGGCTGCATCCCAGACCAGACATCTCATAAGAGCAGCTAATACAAGGAGTCATTAGGAGAATCATGGATCCAGGATCTTTGTACTTCTCATTCTATCAGACAAAACACACAGAAAACTGAAAAAAGTCTTGTCTAAACAAAGCCAAACTAAGCCAATAGAGATAGTGAACTGAACATTAGGTCGAGTACAGCACAAATGTCAACAGAGCGTCCGGGTGAAATCGGGTCACCAGGTCGATATTCCCGACTGGATCAGTTCAATCGCCATCAAACAACACAGATCTGACACTAACATCCACTGATTCAGATAAGCCCAAACCACAGACAATGATTATTTTAATGTTATGACGAATAATAATAATAACCAGCTTCCCACATTCTGACCAGTTCAATGTTTAATTAAGTTTAATTAAAACATTTTTTTTTATATTTTCAGTTTTCATTTTAGTTTAAGTCTTAGTAATATATGTGCTTTTGTCATTATTATTAGTTTTAGTTTTTAGCTTTAATTTGCAGATCTGTCTTATTTTAGCATTATTAATACACTATTATACCATTTAATATTTTTAATTAGCTTCTATTTTTATATTTTCAGTTTTGAATTTAGTTTAGGTTTCAATCATTTTATCTGCTTTTGTCATTTTTATTAATTTTATATTTTAGCTTTAATTTGCAGATCCGTCTTACTAATACATCCGCATATAATCTGCATAATTAATACACTATTTATTGTATTTATTATTATTTTGAATTAAAATGTATTTTTTATATTTTTAGCTTTTATTTTAGTTTACGTTTTAGCAATTTTACGTGCGTTTGTTAGCTTTAATTTAGTGCAGCATGTATTAATATTTTACATTAGCTTTAAGTTTTAATTTGAGTAATTTGATCTGCTTTTGTCATTATTAGTAGTTTTTTAGCTTTAATTTGCAGATCTGTCTTATTTTTATATACGATTTTTATAAATTTGGAATTAGCTTCTATTTTTATATTTTCAGTTTTCATTTTAGTTGTGCTTTTGTCATTTTTATTAACTGTATTTTTTTTTAGCTTTATTTAGCAGATCTGTCTTATTTTAGCATTATTAATACTCTATTATAGTATTCATTAATATTTTTTATTAAAATTTATTTTTATATTTAAATTTTTCATTTTTGTATTTTTTTTAGCTTTAATTAGCATATCTGTTTTATTTTAGCATTATTATGCTAAATTTTTATTTTGGCACTATTATGCCATTTATTAATATTCTGAATTAATATTTTTATATTTTCAGTTTCCAATTTAGTTTAAGTTTTAGTTTTATTAATTTTATATTTTAGCTTTAATTTGCAGATCTGTCTTATTTTAGCATTATTAATACTCTATTATAGTATTCATTAATATTTTTTATTAAAATTTATTTTTATATTTTCAGTTTTCATTTTCGTATTTTGTAATTGTATTTTTTTTTAGCTTTAATTAGCAGATCTGTCTTATTTTGGCATTACTAATACACTTTTATACCATTTAATATTTTTAATTAGCTTCTATTTTTATATTTTCCGTTTTTAATTTAGTTTAAGTTTCAGTCATTTTATCTGCTTTTGTCATTTTTATTAATTTTATATTTTTAAGCTTTAATTTGCAGATCCGTCTTATTTTAGCATTATTAATACACTATTTATTGTATTTATTATTATTTTGAATGAAAATGTATTTTTATATTTTCAGTTTTCATTTTAGTTTAAGTTTTACTAATAAATGTGCTTTGGTCATTATTTTCTATTTTTTTTAGCCTTAATTTGCAAATCCATCCCATTTTAGCATTATTAATACACTATTATAGTATTCATTAATATTTTTTATTAAAATTTATTTTTATATTTTCAGTTTTCATTTTCGTATTTTGTATTTTTTTTTAGCTTTAATTAGCAGATCTGTCTTATTTTAGCATTATTAATACACTATTATAGTATTTATTAATGTTTTGAATTTAATTTTTTTATATTTTCGATTTTAGCTTTTATTATTATAATTAATCATTTGAATTAAAATGTATTTTAATATTTACAGCTTTATTTTAAGTTTTAGTCATTTTATGTGCTTTGGTAATTTTTTTTTATTCATTTAGATATACTTTGCAGATCAGTGTTATTTTAGTATTATTTACACACTATTACAGTAATTATTAATATTTTCAATTTGCTTTTTTCCCTCATTTTCTCATCATTTTTGTTTGTTTTAGATATTTTATATCCTTTTGTAATTTTTATTAGTGTACATTTTTGTAATTGTAATTGTAAATTACAAGGCAAAATTTTCACATATTTCATCTAACATTTATATTTCAATCAATGAAATGTTTTTGTAATGCTTTTAATTTTAGCAAACAGCAACAAGACTGATGCAGATTTGGTGTCTTCAAACGTTAAAGAAAGAACCACAAACCTTGATATCTTTCCCGAAGAGGTTTGCGTAGAAACACAGCCAGTTTCGAGAAATGTAAAGCCGTCCTTGCAGCAAAATATCCCGCAGAAGAGCGCAGGAATAAACTAGAGGAAACAGAAGAGACAATTCAATATTAACACAACAATTTGAGCGAAATATAACACATATTCAGTCCAAATCTGGTGCCAAACCCAAATAAAACCAGTAGAGCAGTGCTTTATTAATCTGTCATCAGAATCACAATGAGCTTTATTCATTTATGTGCTTTTGTCTAAATTAAAGATGTTAAATTATAAGGATTAAAGATAAATCAGTCACCAAATCTGAATCAGTGATGTTACAGTTCAGTAAAACTATTACAAAATTAGTTTCATTCATTGAAATAAAAATCATTATAAAAATATAAATATTAGATGAAAAAAACAAAACTAATTAGAAATGTTGTCTCAGAAACAAAGTGAAATAAAAAAAATTGTGTAAATAATATTTTATATACATTTTTAAGTATATAAATAATATAAAATGGTATGCAGAAAAAGTTAATAAACATGACAAAAGCACACAAAAATGACTAAAACTTTAAATTAAGAACTGAAAATTTAAAAATAAAAATAATGACAAAAGCACATAAAATTACTAAAACTAAAATGAAAACTGAACATAAAGCAAATAAAAAAAACAATAAATACTATAACAGTAAATACATGTTACTAAAATAACACTGATTTAAATTTTAATTAAATTTAAAAAATCTAAATTAAAATGACTAAAACTTTAAACTGAAAATATAAAAATAATGACAAAAGCACATAAAATGACTAAAACTAAAATGAAAACTGAACATAAAAAAGCAAATTAAAAAAATAAATACTATAACAGTCAATAAATTGTACAAAAAAACACTGATTTGCAAATTAAATAAAAAATCTAAACTAAAATTACTAAACTATAATTATTAAAACTTAAATTAACCTGAAAATATTAAAATAAAAATAATGACAAAAACACATAAATTAACTAAACCTAAAATAAAAACTGAACGTATAAAAAAAAACGAATAAATACCATAACAGTCAATAAATTGTACAAAAAAACACTGATTTGCAAATTAAATAAAAAATCTAAACTAAAATTACTAAAACTTTAAATTGAAAACTGAAAATATAAAAATAAAAATAATGACAAAAGCACATAAAATGACTAAAACTAAAATAAAAACGGAACATTAAAAAGCTCATTAAAAAAAACTAATATTATAACAGTGAATAAATTGTACTAAAATACCACTGATTTGCAAATGAAATAAAAAAAATCAAAACTAATAAAACTGACAAAAGCACATAAATCAATAAAGCTCATTCTGATTTAGATCATTTTACACACAATAATGCTGCATAGTTTGTGTTCATATTCAATATTCAATTTCATTTCTTGAGGTCCTGAAGCAAAACCAACTGAGAATCACTGATTTAAAGATGGGATACGTTACCCTTCATGAGGATCTCCTCTTTCGGGACGGTGGAGAAGAGTTTGTGATATTGTGAGTTGTATTTGCTGACAGTCTGTGAACAAAAACACAGCGATTGAGAGTCTCTCATTGGCTTTAGCGTCCGCTCGTCCAACCAGAGCCTTCACTTGGTTAAATGAACTATAGCAGTTTCTCCAAAAGCAGCGCAACACTAAACCAAATCATTTTCTTGCACGACTGAACGTCCAATTAGTTTGTAAGCGATGGAAACTCCCAGACACACCGCTGGAAACTTCTCAACCGATCTCCACTTGAAAAATCAGCGATACGTTACGTTTAGCACTCGAGGGTCCTGCGACTCTTAAGAACAGAGCCTTTGTAATGTTTAACCACAATCTTGCATCATAAATGATTGTTAAACACGACTGCGGATGGAAGCTCACAGCAATTGAGAAACCATGAAGCTGTGAAGTAATGGACACAAAATGACGACTGATTCGATTCATGTAAGATCTGAAGAATCGCATTTGATTCGTCAATAAAAAATAACCCATGTACTGTACCTCTGTAAGTGGTAGAAGGAAATGAAAGATACTTACTGAACCTCTGTAGCATTTCTTCACATCCTCGTATGACAGATCGTCAATAAGCTGAAGCCTGAAAATACACATATAAGCACAATTAGTACTAGTGGTGTTATTTATACAGTACATACATACTAATATTTATAGATTTCAAAGTTATTAGTCATTTAAAATATTTCTATTATAGTTTATATTTAATAATTTTAAATAAAAAATAGAAATAAATACCTCAATTATATAAAGAAATTTATTTGTTTTACTAAACAACAACAACAACAATAATAATATGCACATTTAAATATGTTTAATATGCATATATATTATGATTAAATATTATTATTATTATTGTTAAATATTAAAAACATTTTTAAATATTTATATTATAATTAAAATCTATTTTATTTTTAAAAATCTAAATAAATATCTTCTATTTATATAAATAAAATGTATTTATTTGTTTGTTTTACTAACAGAGAAGCAATAATAATAATAATAATAATAATAATAATAATAATAATAATACACATTTAAGTACAAAATACATTCAGAAAATAAATTAAATTGTATATATATATATATATATATATATATACACACATACATTAACAACAACAATAATTTAAATATTTTTAAAATCATGTAAAAAATAGTATTAAATAATTAATTTATTATTAAATACATTTTAAAAATATTTATATTATTTAAAATATTTATATTACAATTAAAATCTATTTTAGATTTTAAAATATAAATAAATACCCTCTGTTTATATAAATATAATTTGTTTGTTTGTTTGTTTTACTAGCAGAGAAGCAATAATAATAATAATGATGATAATAATAATAATAATAATAACAATAATACTATTTAATAATAATAATAATAATAATAATAATACACATTTAAATATTTCTTTCATCATTTTAAAAATAAATTCAATATTATTATTAAATAACTTATTAAGTATATGACATTAAATTACATTATTTTATATTCAAAAATATAAATAAATACCTAAATTATATAGAATTTATTTATTTGTTTGTTTTTCTAACCATGATACATAAAAGCAATAATAATAATAATAATAATACAAATTTAAGTACAAAATACATTAGAAAATAAATTAAATTAACTTTAAAAAATATTTATTTTATTTAAAATATCTATTGTATAGCTTAAATTGAATTTAAAAATATAAATACCTTTTATATTATTATTATTATTATTATTATTATTATTATTATTATTATTATAGATAATGACCTTTTTTTCTCTCTCTTCTTTTCAATCCTCCTGAGGGGTTTGTGGGTGAGGGAGTTGGGGGTTACTTAATGTTTGTTTAGCTTTGGTCTTATTTACCTTTTTTCTTCTTCTTTTTTGGAAAAAATGTAATGAAAAAGTGCAGACAATGCAGACAAAGTGCAGAGTCTTTAATGCACTGCTTTTGACTCTGTCTGTAAAGCATGTGCAAGTAAAAATATAAATACCTAAATTATATAAATAGTATTTATTTATTTATTTGTTTTATTAAACAAGTCTCAGAGAAGCAATAATAATAAAACTAAAACTAAACAAGTCCACAAGAATCAAAAATTAATTCAACAAATGATGATATAATAATAATAATAACAATAATAATAATATTATTGACACATACAGAAATCACAAATTATTATTTATTTATATAAATTCCAATATTCAATATCCATTTCAAATATTTGTATTATATTTTCTATTTAGTTATTATATACATAAACACCTAAATATTTACTCTTTTTTATGTTAGGCCCTTTAGATGAAACATTGGCAGCATAAAACTAAACAAGCCTCAAAGAAGCAAAAAGCGATCAATGAATCAGTCATATTGAGACCGACCGGAAATATTCAGAACAAACACACATTTCTTCGACATCATTAAAATGTGTGTGCTGATGCAAATCCGTTCTTTAGGACGATTCCTGCTATGCAAAAGCGTTTCAGTTCAGTGAAAAAGAACACATGCTCACAAAAATAAGACGCCTGTGTCTGTGCATGTGGTCAAACCAAACACAAATGTCATGCAAACTGTGTGTGTGTACAAATGATCATACAAACAGACATGAAGCCCAAAATCATCAGCCCAACTCCGGCCGCAAACAAATGTGTGTAAATGACTTCAAACGCATTGCCATATTTATTTAGCAGGTCAAAATCTCCATTTCCTCCACTCATTTTTCCACCAAATACTGTGTATTTACATACATGACAAATCTAAATTAGTTTAAATATTTATTTAATATTTTTTATTCTATTTTATACATACGCTATACTATATAACATATCAAAAATGATTAATTAAATATATTTATTTATTTTTGTCAGTCCCAAGAAACGTTACTAAAAATAAACCAACGTTATTATTTTTTTTTTTACATTTAAATTTCAATTCAATATTTATTTTACATTTTATTTTCAATTCATACAAATACATATTTAAATATGTGCAAATTAGAGCTTAGATCTCGATTTCAGCTGTAGGGGAAACAACTGAGATGTTTATTTTTTATTTATTTATCAGGTCAAAACCTCCATTTCCCACTTTCATTTTTCCACCATGTACTGTATATTTACATAAATTTGTGTAAAATGATTATTTTAAATTATTTATTTATTTATGTCAGGCCCAAGAAATGTTATTATAAATAAACAATAAATGTGATTTACATTTATTTGTTATTTTTTTTACATTAAAATAAAAATTATTTATTTTACATTTGATATTCAGTTTATTATATATATATATATATATATATATATACACACACACACACACACACACACACACATACATACACAATAAATATGTGCAAATGAGAGCTTAGATCTCGATTTCATCTGTAGGGGAAACAATTGAGACGTTAATTTTTTATTTATTTATCAGGTCAAAACGTCCATTTCCCCCTCTCGTTTTCCCACCATACATATATTTTACACATATTTATATAACTTATTAAAACTATAATTTAAATGTATTTATTTATTTGTCAGTCCCAAGAAATGTTACTATAAATAAACAATAAATTGAAAATTAAAATTAAAAATTAATTTACATTTACTTTAACATTTCTTTTTAAATTAAAATTTAAATGCATTGTTTATTTTACATTTTATATTCAATTAATATAAATACATATCAAAATATGTGCAAATAAGAGCTTAGCTCTCAATTTCAGCTGTAGGTCCACCATATACTGTATATTTACATATTTTATATAACTTATTCAATTTATTTATTTATTTATGTCAGTTCCAAGAAATGTTACATTTCCCCCTCTCATTTATACTTCATAACTTATTAAAAATATTATTTATTTATTTATTTATGTCAGTTCCAAGAAATGTTACTATAAATAAACAATAAATATTATTAAAAAAATGTATTACAATTTTCATTCTTTTTTGTAACATTTTATATTCATGTATATGTAAAAAATAATAATAATATATATATATATTTTTTTTTTATCTGGTCAAAACCTCCATTTCCCCCTCTCATTTATACTATATAACTTATTAAAAATATTATTTATGTATTTATTTATTTATCAAAACCTCCATTCCCCCCTCTCATTTATACATACACTATACTATATAACTTATTCAAAATTATTATTTAAAAGTATTTATTTGTTTATGTCAGTCCCAAGACATGTTCCTATAAATGAACAATAAATATTATTTGCATTTATTTGTACTTTTTTACATTAAAATTTTAATTCATTACTTATTTTACATTTTATATTCAATTAATATAAATACATATCTAAATATGTGCAAATGAGAGCTTAGATCTCAATTTCAACTGTAGGGGAAACAACTGAGACTTTCATTTTTTATTTATTTATCAGGTCAAAACCTCCATTTACCCCTTTCATTTAACTTAATAAATAATATTTAAAAGTATTTATTAATGTCAGTCCCAAAGCATGCTACTATAAATAAACAATAAATATGTATTACATGTATACATGTATTTGTACCTTTTTTTAATTAATTATTTATTTTACATTTTATATTCATTTAATATAAATACATATCTAAATATGTGAAAATGAGAGCTTAGGTCTCAATTTCAGCTGTAGGGGAAACAACTGAGACGTTCATTTAACATTTTTCCTCACAGGAACAGAAAACCCCAATGTTTCTGACTGCGACATTTCAGTACAAGCAGTAATTTTCCGGTTCTCCTTCACCTCATTCCCTGAACTTCCTCTCACAAACAATCAATCATTGTTTATAACTTCCGGTGGCCAAAGGCTTCAGATGAGCGTTTCCTTCCTGGAGAAACTTAGCTGCCGGCAAATCCGTCATTTCAACGTGAAAACAGCACATTTCAGCCCTCGAACACCATTGCTTTCCTCTGAATGGTGTAATGATGCTGTGACACAAAACGGAAATGCCCTCCGCTTTCATGAAGCAGCGGCTCTTTTCATCTGAAAAGCCTTCAGTGAATTCATCAGAGGAGAGAATTTATATCGAACGCTCCTGAACTGAGTTTGTGAGCACTTTAAGCTCCTCTCGTGAGCGTTTACAGTCTCTGTTTACACTGAAACACTGCAGTCAGTGTTTCAAAACACGTTACACAGTGTTCTAGTTTGCTGGATTATTGACACACAGTTTCTCTATAATTGTCCGTAAATCTCCCTGAGGAAATGTTAGGCGCTCACTTCCCGCTGTTTGTCGTCTTAAGCAAACAAGGGTCACTGAAATACTCCTGATTTACTCAATGATGACACACAAAACAAACAAAATAACACACCAGCAGACTCTGACTGGCACTGCAAGAAAAACTAAACAAAATGGAAATGTCAACATTATAAAAAAAAAGCTAACTTTTTGAATGCAAAATTAAAAATATAAGATCACTGGGGGGAAAAATAGTGCAGAAGCAATTCAACAAATAATAATTTCACAAGAAACTGCAAGTAATGTTGAATTAAGTGTGAAATTCTGAAGTCAAAAGCCTGCAATAGTATTTTCTCGTAAAATGTACACCAAGAAACTTCATATATGTCTAAAAATGATTACTATTTTTATTTACCAATAAATATTTTTATTTAATATTTATTCAATATATAACCAAATATAGATTATGAAAATTATGTTAAATATTTCTATTATAGTTTACATTTAATTATTTTATATTTAAATAATAGGAATAAATACCTAAATTATATAAATATAATGTATTTATTTATTTTACTAAACAAGACCCAGAGAAGCAATAAATAATAATATTCATATTATAATTATTTAAATACAAAATTAATAAAAAAAAACCAAATAATTTATAATTAATATTTTTTAAATATTTGTATTTTAGTTTAAAATTAAATATTTTACATTTAAAACATAAATAAATACCTAAATTATATATATTTTTTTGTTATTTGTTTGTTTTACTAAACAAGATCCACATTTAATCAATTTAATAAAATTATATTACTTTTTTTATTTAGTAATAAATAACATTTTTGGTATATAAATTCAAGTTACACACACTTATAAAGTAGGAAACAAACACACACACACACACACACACACACACATATATATATATATAGTTTATTTTTTTATTTTAATAGATTAATTAAATTAATATTAATGTTTCAGCATAGATGCATTATATTGATCATTATAATTTCACAGACTGCTATTTAAAAATGTGAAGTCAGTATTTACTTTTTTATTTTATTTTAGCTTTTTACTTTTTTTTTAATCATTTTTATGTAATTTATTAGTACATTTTTTATTTTAATTTTAGTACTTTTAGTACCTTATTATATTTGAATTAGCTGCCAAGCTCAAATTTCACATTTTGTAATCCAATAAACAAGATTTTCCATTTAGTAATTACTTTTTATTTTATAATATTTTATTATAATTATTTAATAATAAGAAGAATAAGAATAAGAATATATATATATATATATATATATTATTTATTTATTTTTAAGAAAATTGAAATAATTTAAGAATTTTGAAAGATATTTCAGCCCCCCAATTTTTTTTTGTTTTAAGAAATTATACATTAAAAATATATTTTTTATTTTATAATATAATATTATGTAATATAATATAAATAATAAAAAGTATTTATTTTTATTAAAAAATAAAATTAGTATTAATGTTAATATGAATGCAGTAATATTTAATTGAACACAATAATCTTTCTGAAGATTATTATGTCTGTTTTTGAAAAGTAATTATATTTAAACCAATCCTTATATTTGAAGTACACATTAAACTGATCAAAAGTGACATTTATAATGTCACAAAAAAATTGTGAATCCTGAAAAATAAAATATTGAGCAGCACAACTGTTTTCAACATCGTTAATAATCATAAATGTTTCTTAAACAGTGAATTGACACATTAGACTGATTTCTGAAGGATCATGTGACACTGAAGACTGGAGTAATGATGCTGAAAATTCAGCTTTGATCAAAGGAATAAATTACATTTGAACAGATATTCACATAGAGAACAGCTATTTTAAATTGTAATACTATTTCACATTTTTGGTCAAATAAATGCACCCTTGGTGAACAGAAGAGACTAAAAAATAGCTAGCATGCTGCTCCACACAAACCCCTAGTGTGTGAATGTGTGTTATGTAATTAGAGCTGCTCATCTGTAAACGTGAGCGTTTCGCACGTGGAGTTCGCCAGCGCTGACATCATCGCCTCCTCGTCTCACACGCTGTGGTGAAAACGACACTTCAATCTCATAAACACCGCGACTCCTGCTGCGAGACAAATCTGGCTTCCTCAATTAAACACAACACTAAAAGAGCCTCATCACAAATGAGAGACTCCAAAAGAGACCAATCAAAACCAGTCATTTTCTGAAGAGTGTGTCTATTGGTCTACATGGTTGCTATGGAGTTGCTATGTAGTCGCAACAGAATTTCTTCCTGATTTCATGTCTAGATAATATTCTGTCATTATATATTATATATATGAGGATATTATCATGTTATAAAATACAGAATTTAGTTTCATGTTTTTTATTAATACATTTTACAATTTATTTTTAATTTTAGTATTTTTAATTTTTATTTTAGTTTAACATGTCTGTTTTTTAATCTAATAATCAAAGACCATTTTTAATCTAATGCTTATATTTTATTGGTACCGCTTTTCAATACAACTTATGATTTCAATAATGCATTTTTCATCTAAAAAAAAAGTTTTTTCTTTTTACTTTAAAGAAAAAAATATAGTTTATTTTAGTAAAGATTTTTTTTTTAAATAAAATAAAATAAATACATTTTAATACTTTAGCATGGATGCATTAAATTGATCATTAGAATGTAATACACTACTATTCAAAAATTTGTAGTCAGTATTTATTTATTTTTTTAAATTTATTAGTTATTTTTAAATTTAGTACTTTCAGTTAGCTGCCAAGGCACAGTTTCACATTTTTTATCTATTTAACTAATGAACCTTATTGTAAAGTGTTACCGTTTTTTTCAATGTATAATATATAATAATATTATTTTAAAATTTTATTTAATTCATTTTAATTAATTTTCTTTTTTTATTATTAGTTTCATTTATTTATTTTTATTTATTTATTTATTAGTACTTATATTTCTATTTAGCTTTAATTTACTTTAATTTATTAAAACATGTCTAGTTTATTTTTGATTATTTTAACTTCAAATTATTTTATTTCCGTTAGTGGCCAAGGCAAGATTTTCATTGCTTTTATCTAAAATTGTTATGCTATTAAATGCTTTTATTTAAAAAAAAAATCTATTTATATTTTATTTTATTTATTAGTTACTATATTTCTATTTAGCTTTAATTTATTAAAACATGTTTAGTTTTATTTTAGTGGCCAAGGCAAGATTTTCATTGCTTTTATCTAAAATTGTTATGCTATTAAATGCTTTTATTAAAAAAAAATCTAGTTATTTATATTTTATTTAATTATATTTATTATTATTTTTAATACTTTAACTTATTTTAGCACATTTAGCTGCTAAGGCAAAATGTAATTCTAATAAACAAGATTTTCTTTAACTTTATTTTTTTATATTTTTATTTAATTTATTATTATGTTCAATTGTAGTACTTTAACTTATTTAGTTGCCAAGGCAAAAAAAAAATACAATTTTTCATCTAATAAACAAGATTTTTCATGCAATATTTATTTTTTCATAATTTTTCTTTCTTTTTGTTTTTTTTTTTGCTTATATTCTTTAACTTTATTTTTTAATATTTTATGGTATTTCTTATTTATGCTTAATTGTAGTACTTTAACTTATTTTATTTCAATTAGCTGCTGAATGCTCTAATAAACAACATTTTTCATAGAATGTTTTTATTTTGTATTTTTTTATTATATATATATATATATATATATATATATATATATATATATATATATATATATATTTTTTCATTTTTTTTCTTCAACATTATTTTTTGTAGATTTTTATTTAATTTATTTATGTTTTTTTTGCTTATATTCTTTAACTTTATTTTTTAATATTTTTATGGTATTTCTTATTTATGCTTAATTGTAGTACTTTAACTTATTTTATTTCAATTAGCTGCTGAATGCTCTAATAAACAACATTTTTCATAGAATTATTTTTTCATTTTTTTTCTTCAACATTATTTTTTGTAGATTTTTATTTAATTTATTTATGTTTAATTGTAGTACTTTAACTTATTTAGTTGGCAAGGCAAAATATATGTTTTTTTTTTATCTAATAAACAAGATTTTATATATATATATATATATATATATATATATATATTTACTTTATTTTTAATATTTTTATTTTATTTATTATTTCATTTTAATGCTAGTACTTTAACTTATTTTATTTCAATTATTATTTTAATGTAACAGTTTGGGTTAAGAATATTCTCTCTATCGTTGTGCGTCTGTGGGATTCATCCTGAGGTCTGATCGCACGTCAGTTACAGAAACACGTCTCTTTCTCTCTGAAAGGCGTCTTTGTGCAGGCCAATGGAGTTTCCACCTAACAAGTCCAGTCTTCTCTCCATTGTTTTCCACTCTATGGGCCTCTCATCTGCAGCCAAACTCCACATCCATCACACAGATGAAATCCAGTATCCTGAAGTTTTCTCTAAACAGGTTCTGGAAGAGCGCTGCCGGATGAACCCAGCTCCGCTCATGTGAAATTTCCTCATTATCCGCTTACGGATGAGCGCGCCTCTAGTTCAGAAAGCCACGTGCACAGATTCTCATCAATCTCAGCTCATAATAAACAAGCTCACGTGATCCAAATAACCCGATTACACGTGCATCAATAGTGCCTTTGTCTGATTCTCATCACAGAGGAAAGCTTTCTTCTTCTTACTTAAAAAAAAGACTCAAGAATTACACGCAACAAGTGTTAAACTCTGTCTTGCGCAAATGTATTATTCTCACGCTGTCCCTACAACAATGTCTAGCCATGTCTGAATAACAGACTATACAACAATGTCAGTTTAATAGTATTATATTAGTAGTATTACCAGTATTACTGGAATTACTAGTTTATTTAGTGTGTGCATGTCAATTCTGTTATATATTAAGTAACAATAATATATAACTAGAAGCTAAACTTAGTGAACTAATTTTGATATTTAAAAATGTTTAATATTAAAAATTAGAAAAAAATGGCAGATTCTAGGAGTAAAGATTACAGTTTTTTTGCATTAAAGTTTATGAAAATAGATTTAATTTTTTAATGAATGTTAATGAAACACTTTCAACACACAGACATTATTATTTTTTTTATTTATTTATATTACAATTATTGTGTGTGCATGTATATATATATATATATATATATATAATCCTTTTGTACATTTTCGTAGTTTTAGTAATTTTATATTATTGTTACATTATTATTTTAATAGTTCTATATATTAAAATTATGCAATACAACAATATATAATTATTTTATAGTTCTAGTAATTTTGTTTTCGTAAATTATTACTTTTTTTATATTTCTATATATTCAGTATATTCCTATATATTAAAATTATTCTATATTCTACACCTTATGTAGTATAATAATATATAAGTAATTTTGTTTTCGTAAATTATTACTTTTTTATA
The DNA here is from genome assembly GCA_033026305.1 of Cirrhinus molitorella. Lineage (NCBI taxonomy): Eukaryota > Metazoa > Chordata > Actinopteri > Cypriniformes > Cyprinidae > Cirrhinus > Cirrhinus molitorella. The sequence continues at coordinate 28,982,460 of CM065141.1, forward strand.
TTTCTATACATTAAAATGATTGTAGATATAATGTAATGTGTGTGTGTATACACACACACACACACATATATATATATATACACACACACACACACACACACACACATACATATATTTATTTATTTTCATAAATCTAGCAATTTTATTATTATTTTATATATATATATATATATATATATTAATGTTCATAGTTCTAGAAATTTTATATTATTATTCAATTATTTTAGTATAGTAATTTAGTTTTTGTCATTATTATTATTGTTTAATATTTCTATATTACATATATTTCTAGATTCTAAAATTATTCAATATTCTATATATTATGTAATACAATAATATATAATTATATTTAATTGTTTTACTTTCATTATTATGACTTTTTATATTTCTATACATTTTCATATCTTAATTTTATTCTAGTTATTTATTCTACTGCTAAATTATTATTTTTATAGTTCTAGTCATTGTTTTTGTCATTATTACTTTTTATATTTCTATTTAAATTATTCAATATATTATGCAATATAATAACGTGCGTGTGTGTGTGTGTCCTAGCAATTTCATTATTGTTACTTTTTTATATTTCTATATATTCAATGAATTTCTATAAATTAATATTATTCTATACCGTATGTAATATAGTATTATATAAGTAAGTTTGTTTTTGTCATTTATTACTTTTTTATATTTCTATATAATAAATATCTTTCTACATATTAAAATTATTCTAGATATTATTTTTTTCCATAGTTCTAGCTATTTTATTATTATTACTTTTTATATTTCTATATATTTATATTATTCCATATTCTAAACAGTGCGTAATATAATAATATATAATTGTATATAGATATGTATTTTTTTTTAAATGTCCATAGTCCTAGTAATTTTACATTATTGTTAAATTATTATTTTTTATAGTTATAGTAACTTAGTTTTTGTCATTATTATTACTTTTTTTTTATTTCCATATATTCAGTATATTCCTATATATTAAAATTATTCTATTTTCTACATGCAATATAATATTATAAGTAACTTTATTTGTCATGTATTACTTTTTATATTTTATAATACATATATTTCTATATATTGAAATTATTCTAGACATTATGTAATGCAAAAAAAAAAAAATTAATTTAATGTTTATGTCTTAGTAATTTGAATTTTTTTGTCATTTTAATTATTACTTATTTTATTTGTATTATTATTTAATTTTTAGTTAAATTTAGCCATTTACATTTTTCATCAAATAATTATATTTTAATTACAAAAAATATATATATTTTGCTTTAGTTATTTTAGCATTTAAACTCGAGAAAAGCAACTAGCTGAAATTTTTGTTTTTTAATTTTTTTTTAATTATTGTTTATTTCAAGTAATGACATTTTTATTAGTTTCAGTTTTATTGAATGAAAACCACAGCTCTCAGATCTGATTGTGTTTTGTCTCTCTTTTCTAAATGACTTCCCATCATCCTCAGAGACGACGTTTCAGGGCGAAACGTAAACGCACTCATTACATAAATGTGCTCATCGCAAACCTGCCCGAGGACGACGTGAATGGACTTGTGGGAACAGAGTGTAGATTTACTGGAGATTGATTCAGCACAGCCAGTAAAAAATACAGGAAGTAGAATTATATTACAGAAAAACAATCCCTGCGTTTCTGTGAGTCATCGTGTCCCAGATCACACACCGTATACACTGTGAAGTCAATGAAAGTAGGACTGGTGCTTAAAGCAGCTCTTAACAGAGTTGTAATTGATGTAGTGAATGCTGCGCAGGACTTTTATTGTGTAACAGCGCAGATGTGTGCGACTCTCACATGAGACTCTGTCTGAAGTGTGCGGGACACTGGGGGTCGTCGTCTTTCTGAGGGTCCGTCAGCTCTATTGGCGTCACCAGGCCCATGTCCTCACCCTGATCAATGAGCCCCGACATTATGACCTGTAAAAAAAACAAAAAACGAAAAATAGGTAAATAAATGCACTTTATTATTTCTTTAATTATTAAATAATTACAAAAAATATACACTTCATATTTATTTATTTGTCATATTTTATTATTAAATAAATTCCTTCTTTCTTTTTTTAAATTTTATTATTAAAAATTATATATAAACTGCACATTTATTTATTTTATGTATTTATTTATTTTATGTTGTATTGTAAGAAATTCTACACAGCATATTTATTTATTGACTGATATTTTATATTTTATTATTAAATACAAAATACAATTCATATATATTTTTTATATTAAATATAAAAAAAACTGTACTTTATAATGAATTACTATTTATTTTATTATTTAAAAAATATACACTTCACATTTATTTATTATTTATTATTTATATTTATTTATTTTTATTAAATAAATATAAAAACTACACTTTATAATTATTATTTATTTTATTATTTAAAAAAATGAAAAATCTACACTTTACATTATTAATTTTTTATTAAATAAAAAAAATCTAAGAAATTAGAATTTTCATATTTATGTTTTGATAATTTATTAAATAAATAAAAAATCTACACTTTACAATTGATTATTATTTATTTTATTAATAAATGAAAAATCACACATTTCTTTTATCATTAAATAATAAAAAAGACACACTTCATAATTATTTATTTTTTATTGTATTATTAAATAAAGAAATCTACACTTCATATTTATTTTTAATACAAATTTCTATACTTTGTGTTTATTTATTTTTATATTTTATTATTTAAAAAAACTCATAATAAAACTTTATAATTATTATTTATTTTGTTATTAAATAAAAAAATACAGATAATTCTAGCAATTGTATGTTATTGTTAAAATATTATTTTAATTGTTTTTGTCATTGTTATTACTTTTTATATTTCTATATATTCAGTATATTATTATTGTTTATTTATTTTAATTTATTCAAATATTTGTACTTCAACTTATTTTATTTTAGTTAGCGCCAATGCAACATTTAAATGTTTTTCTAATAAAAAATATATTTTTAATCTAATCCTTAGATTTTATAATATATTCTAAAATGTAATAATATTTTATGGAAAATTCACTTTTTTTTATAAGTAAATAAAATAAAATAAATAAATGAAAATATTTCATATATATTACATATATTAGATATAAACTATATCATGTTTTTTTTTTTTTTTTTTTTTTTTTTACATATATAGACACATTTTAAATTTAAATATAAATAAAACATTTTAAATATAATATATAAATACATTATGTATGAAAATATTATTATATATGATTTTTACATAATATAAATTTAAAATTGAATATATATATATATATATAACATTTCTTAAATTAATTATTAATAATTATTAACAAATAATTAAAATGCAATATTTAACCCATTACTTTCCTTGTCAAACCCAATATATTTTTAATCTAAATAAATAAATAAATAAATATAATTCAATATATGAATTTCAATGAAAATATATTGGGTCCAACAAGAAAATAAATAGATATTAAATAAATAGATCTTAAATTGATACATTATTCTCAATCTAATAAAAAAAATACATTGAATTATGCAATATGCCAACACACTTTATTAAAACGACTGTTATTTCACTCGTCGCCTCACACAAAGTTCAAATTTCTCTTGCAAACCTGAAGAAACGCTGTGTTTGCTCTTAAACAGCTATTCAAAACACGACACAACTCTCAATTCAAGACTGACCTAGAAAAGTGAATTGGTTTATTGTGAAGCGGCTGTCAGTTAATCACACTAATGAGGACTCCACATGTGAGAACGACTCACAATAAAAACCTGCCAGACTAATAATAACAGAAATAATCATCAGAGACACGCATGCAAAAAACCACTCGCTTGATTTAGCATAAAGTTCAACAACAGAACAATAAGCCACGTCTTGAACTGGAGCCGTCTAAACAAACATCCAGGAATTCCCTGACATCAGATACGCGCCGCTCCCTTCAGAAACAGCTTTTGTCCAATTCAAAGCAGCAGATTTCCTTACAGTAACTGAGGCCTTAAAAGAGCTTCATCAATAGCCATCATGCGCTTTCTGGATTCCTTTCATGATGTTAGGCAGAGCGTCTGAGCGGCTGTATTCACACTCAATTCAGGTCACATTTGGGAAAGAAATTGGGAGAAAAGCTTGCGGAAAAAAACACCCACGAAATTTTACAATACAACTGATGAATATAATTATTATTATTATCATCATCATCATTATTATTATCATCATCATCATCATTAGTAGTAGTATTTTTTTATAATATTACTGAATGAAATAGAGACCAAAAAAATAAATATAAACCAAAAAAATATATATATTTTAATATTTATCTGTAAAATCAAGTATTTAAGCTATATATATATATATATATATATATATATATATTACAGTGCAACTAATGGATAAATAATAATAATAATAATTTATAGATTATATATTATTATTATATTATATTACTAAATGAAATATGCAACAAAACATAAACACTACCATTTTAATATTGATCTGTAAAATAATAATCTACAGTACAATTAATGGCTAAATAATAGTAATAATAATAATTAATAAATAAATAAATAAACTACAATAATGTATTATTTTTAGCACTAAAATAATAATATTAATATTACAAATAATTTTATTACATTACAGAATGAGATACAAAACACGAAATAAATATTTCCATTTTAATATTTATCTGTAAAATGGAGTATTAAAGCAAAATATAAATAATGTATTTTACAGTGCAACTAATTAATAAATAATAATAATAATAATAATAATAATAATAATGTATCATTTTTAGCACAAAATATCTATAATGCTAAAAAATTATAAAAAAAAAAAAATTATATTACTGAATGAAATATGACCCAAAAAGTAAATAATATCATTTTAATATTTATCTGTAAAATGGCAAAATCTAAATAATAAATATAAAAATATAAATTTATTTTAGAGTGCAACTAATGGGGTATTTAAGTTGATTATAAATACAAATTGATTTTATTTACTATTATTATTATTATTATTATTATTATTGTTGTTGTTATGATTATATTACTGAATGAAATATGAAAAATGAAAATGTATAAAAAAAAATGCTGCCATTTTAATATTGATCTTTAAAATGATTTATTTTACTGTACAGTTGATGGTTAAATAATAATAATAATAATAATAATAACAATAATAATAATAATAATAATTTATTCTTAAGCAAAGTAAATATTATAAAAATATTGTTCATTTTTCAAGTATATTTTTTTGTAACAATTTATATACAATTATTTAACAGTAGAAGTGACTAATATTTTTGTTTATTATTATTATTGTAGAGAAAATAAGAAACATTCTAGTATTGCATACTGTAAAAAAAAAAGGTGTGCATATTTATTTATTACATGTAAGAATTTTTTTTTTACAATACAACTGTGAAATGTCATAATTTCATCATTTTAAAATGTTAAACCTTTCATAGGCGCTTCTCGATACACATTTGTAAAGATGGTTGGTGAATGTTGTTTTCAAATGTGTAATAAACAACCAGAACTCAGCAAACTAGCATCTTGGCTTTGATTAATAATGCAGCCTAATCTAATTTAGTTTCTCTCGGAAGGAAAAAAAACTGCTCCTTTAAGGCTCCTCAGATGTTTATCAGATGCTCTTTTATGGAAAAGAGCCATGCAGGATGAAGCTGGAGGCATCAAACTTTCTCAGAGGAAAGATCTGGCAGCGTGAAAACACTCGGGCAAGTAATAACAGCTCACCTCAACACACACACACACACACACACACACACACACATCTGACTAAATAAAGCTCACCAGCCGAGTGTCATCTAAAGAAACAGAACTTAATATAAATACTACCATTTAATTTGTAGCACTAAAAATCAATAATAATAATAATAATAATAATAATAATAATAATAATAATAGTAATATTTATCTGTAAAATTGAGTATTTAAACATAAATGAATACACAAAAAGTACAACTAATAATAATAATAATTAAATAATAACAACAACAACAACAACGTATTATTTTGATTACATTACTGAATGAAATATAAAACAAATACTACCAATTTAATACTGATCTGTAAAATAATTGTTTTACAGTACAATTAATGGCTAAATAATAATAATAATAATAATAATAATAATAATTATTATTATTATTATTAATTATTGATATACTAAAATGCCAGCTAAAATGTGAGGGGTGTACTCACTTTTGTAAGATACTGTATAAATAATTGTTTTATTTAGCAGTATGTGACTATATAATAATAATAATAATAATAATAATAATACAAACAATAGTGTTGTCACAATACTAGAATTGCCAATTTCGATACAATACCTAGAAAAGTATCGATATTCAATACCATTTTCGATACCACAGGGAAAAACTGCTGCAACATTAAGGCCTTAATTTTTGCTTTTTATTAAAAGATAAATGTAAAATGAGCCTAAATACATGTTAATAGAAACTAAAGATGTTATTTGGAACTATCCATAAAAAAAACTCAATTAAAAACATTTTTTAAAAGAACAAAATTTGAGTTTTGTATCCTCTATTCCAAGGCAAAAATGTGCAAAAATCTCCTGTTAATACATTTTCTAATTAAACGAACCAGAGTTATTATGAACAGCAGTATTTTATGAACCGATTTCGATTTGGGATTTAATTAACAATCATTGATCAGCGCATAGATCTCTATGGTAAACAAAAGTGCAAACGTGCATCACACGCTCACTGAAATTACACAAGGGTTAATTATTACATAATTTTCTAGTATTCCCGTGTCAGATGCAACTATATTGTCTGACATTTCTCACTCTGAGGCGGATTGTATTACAATACAATTACGGGGCAAAACAGGAAAACACACCTCAATTTAGCCGGGCTCACACTGTGCGATTTTTAATAGTCTTTTACGATTGTTGCTTGTCAGACTGTACGAACATGATGATTACGTCACACTGTTGGATCTCAGTTGTCATTAATGTCAGGCTGTATGACAGTCGAGACGCGGTAAAACGGGTGTGCGCAAGAAAACCTGTCCGGAGTTTTACTTCATCAATGTGTACAAGTTCAATGACTGTGAGCAACATTACACGCAGGGCTGAAATGTTGGCTATCGTTAAGTTTATGAATGGCGGCTATAGCGGTGTATTAAAGAAGAATAGTGTAAGCAGCACTACGCACCCAAATGGAAACAGTGGCGCAACCGGTGTTTATCATAGCAAAGGCAGCAAATCACGATTTCCGTGAGCGGCGGACGGGAGCGCCGGAGTTTATGCGCTTAGAAGAAATTTGTAGCAGGTCACGAAGACTCTGCACTCGCCATCTTTCAATATTTACCATATGCACATGAGCGCAGGTAAGAGGACTCAGGCCTCTGTGTCAGCTTCGGAGAGGAGAGAGATAATGGTAGATATATCGATGCTATTGGACATGAGTATTGGAATCGTTTCAGATTTTTTGGAATCGATACGTATCGAAATATCGATATTTTTGACAACACTAATAAACAAAATATTACAGAAATAAGAAACATTACTATAAGTACTGTATAATGTAAAATAAAATAAAATTAAAATAATAATAAAAGATGCTCTTTTATAAAAAAAAAAAAAAAAAGAGCCATGCAGGATGAAGCTGGAGGCTTCAAACTTTCTCAGAGGAAAGATCTGGCAGTGTCAAAACACTCGGGCAAGTAACAACAGCTCACAAAGATAGATATTATATGAAGGATTAGTCAGTTTTCAGTATATTACACAGGGCCCTAGAACTATTAAAGTTTTTAGTAACTTGCTTCGAAAGATATTTGGATCTAGCTGTTTTCACAGCATTATGATGAACAATTTAAGACTCTCGCATAATTTCGTATCATACCTGTAATTTGTCCTTTTTCCATCGCCATTCTGTACTTCTGCAGACTTGTCTAAGATGGCGAGTATTCAACCAAGTGTTAAATAACTTAGGATGTACTCACTTTTGTTGCCAGCTGTTTTGACAATAATGGCTGTATGTTGAGTTATATTCAGAGGACAGTAAATCTATACTGCTATACAAGCTGCACACTGACTAATCTAAAATATATCCAAGTTTTATTTCTATAGTATTGTTCCTTGAGGAGATATACTAAAATGGCAGCTAAAATGTGAGGGGTGTACTCACTTTTGTGAGATACTGTATATATAATTGTTTTATTTAACAGTATGTGACTATATAATAATAATAATAATAATAATAATAATAATAATAATGAGAAGAAGAAGAAGAAGAAGAAACAAAAATATTAAAGAAATAAGAAACATTACTATAGAACTATATACTGTAAAATAAAATAAAAAAAAATAATAAAAGATGCTCTTTTATGGAAATGAGCAATGCAGGATGAAGCCGGAGGCATCAAACTTTCTCAGAGGAAAGATCTGGCAGCGAGAAAACACTCGGGCAAGTAATAACAGCTCACAAAGATAGATATTATATGAAGGATTAGTCACAGTTTTCAGTATATTAAACAGAGCCCTAGAACTATTAAAGTTTGTAGTAATTTACTTCAAAAGATATTTGGATCTAGCTGTTTTCACAGCATTTTGATGAACAATTTAAGACTCTTGCATAATTTCGTATCATACCTGTAATTTGTCCTTTTTCCATCGCCGCTCTGCACTTCTGCACACTTGTCTAAGATGGCGAGCATCATTATTCAACCAAGGGTTAATTAACTTAGGGTGTACTCACTTTTGTTGCCAGCTATTTGGACAATAATGTCTGTATGTTGAGTTGTTTTCAGAGGACAGTAAATCTATACTGCTATACAAGCTGCACATTGACTAATCTAAAATATATCCAAGATTCATTTCTATAGTATTGTCTCTGTATATATAATTGTTTTATTTAAAGGTATGTGACTATGAGGGGTGTGCGATATTGACAAAAAATAATATCTTGATATTTTCTGGGATTTTGCTGATAACGATAATTAGACGATATTTTTGCTGTTTGTGTTATTGTGCTTAAAGGAATGCTAAAGTTTTTGATATTATTCATGTTCGTGGTCAGTTCACAGCAGTGATAACAATTATTCTTTTCCTAAAAGTTTCAATGGATTTTTAAATGGACCTTTTATGGGCATTTTTACCTTTATAAAGCCATTTTTTTCTAAAAGTGTGCGTCAACTTTTGAGTCCAATTCTTACATTTAATCAGTCAGTTAATACATTTAGTCTGTTACTAAACAAATAAAATCAGTATCAACAAAATTCATCTTTTCAGAAACTGCATATAAAGTAGCATTTAGATGCATTTACACATGATAATGCAGCTATATTTGAAATTATTTTAAAAGTGAAAAGATACATTGAATTAAAACCGCCAGTAGGTGTCAGTGAGTCGCTGTTAATAAGCGAGTCATTGCGATTGAACCGAAGCATTTAAACAGTCGATTCATTCAAAAACGAACCATCTTCATGTTGCTCAGAGACGCAAAACATTGCTGTGGCTGTGTTTGGAATGATTTTGTTGGCGAAATTAAGCAAAAACAGGAAATATATGCTGTCTAAAACGTAAGTTAATATTAACTGTTTCTTGAACTGTTGTATAAAATCAATATCACATTTGTGGTCAAGCTGATTCTTGAAGGAAAAACAGTACTCTTCGTGTGATGTTTAACTATACTAAATGAAATAAATATATCATTTTTTTGAATTCTGTGAATCATGCAGTGAAAGAATGCACTCTAAATGCGTACTTACAGACTTCATCATATAATGTAATGTTATGCGTGTGTTTTGTTCGTTTTTCGCATTATACCCGATAATGTCAAATTGCACATCGTTGAAACAACAATTTCGATATTATTGCAGACGATATATATCGCACACCCCTAGTGACTATATTATAATAAGAAACAAAATATTAAAGAAATAAGAAACATTACTATAGTACTGTATAATGTAAAATAAAATAAAATAAAATAAAATAAAATAATAAAAGATGCTCTTTTATGGAAACGAGCCATGCAGGATGAAGCTGGAGGCATCAAACTTTCTCAGAGGAAAGATCTGGCAGCGTGAAAACACTCGGGCAAGTAATAACAGCTCACCTCACCTCAACACACACACACACACACACACACACACACACACATCTGACTAAATAAAGCTCACCAGCCGAGTGTCATCTGAAGAAAGACTGACTTGAGAGAGACATGGAGAGGCAGAAAACAAGCCGATAACAAGCACTAAATATAGAGGTGTGACTGACCACAAACACTAGAGAGACGACTCACACGAGCAAAACCGCTGCTGTTACACCATAAACACACACACACTCACTCATCAAAATACTACAGTAAAACTATGGTGGACAGGAGCGTGTGCCGTGTTTAAATGAGCAGCTGATCTTCCCCAAACAGGAAGAGGCCGCAAATGTCTCCTGAGAGCCCATGTTTTCATGTCTCTCTCCGGTTTGCTGACGTGGAAGATCGCAGTTAGGAAACTTTTTATAGATCAAGAGACAAGCTCAAAACCAGCAATGCAGAAATGATGGATGCACGCTGAGAAGGGAAAAATCCATGCAAGAACATGCTCCTTTTCAGCGACTCTGAACATGGGAAAGTCAGTTTATGAATAGAATGCATTATTATGATTATTTTATGACTAAAACGAAGGGGTTATGTTTGTATGAACCAAAAATAATTTAGAATAAGAACCATGAAGCACTACAGTTACAAAAAAATTAATTAATTAAACATTACAGTAAATAAAATTAAAAATACACTTATATATTTTCCCAAATTATTACTCAATGTTCTAAAAAAAATAATAAAAAATAGCTATATAAATATTATATATGTTATGTTGAGTTATTAAAAATACTACAACTGAAATAAAATAAATAAACAGCTATATAGCAATATTTATTATATTTTATTATATTATATTTTAAATATAATAAAATATATTACATTATATTTTAAATATAATTTCATTATATTTAAAATACAATATAATAATTAAAAAAAAAAAAAATAAAAAAAAAAAATATATATATATATATATATTATTTTTTTTTAATTTTTTTTTTTATTAAAATTTAATTAAAATAGAAACTAGTTCAAAATAGTAACAGATGGAGCGTTAACATTATTAAAACTAAATAAATAAATACACAAATGAAGAAAGAGCTATATAAAAAAATGATAAAAACTAATGAAAATAACAAGAGCACACAACAAATATAAAAATAAAGCCTAGTTCAAAATATGAATAGATATGTTTACTGTTAAACTGTTAAAATTACTAAAACTAAAAATAAAATAAAATTAATAACAGTATGAATTATGAATAATATGAATATTGAAGTATGAGAAGTATGAATATTTAAAAATATAATAAAATGTATATTAAAAGGCTAGTTTAAAACATTTTATAGTATTATTTATATTATATTTATATATTATAATTATTTATATTATATCTGTTAAAAATTAATATATATGATTATGTTGAAGTATTACATTTACTGAAAATGAAATCAAATAAATAAATAGTTATATAGAGATACTAAAAATGATACAATGTTATGAAAAACAACATAACTAGTATAATATAGAAATTTTAACAAATGATAAAGACTAAGGAAAATAACAAGTGCACATAAAATTATTATAAAATATAAAAATGAAAGCTTTTTCAAAATATTAATAGATATGTTTCAATTAAAGTATTGAAATGACTAAAACCTAAATAAATAACTAAATAAATAGATATACTAAAAAAAAGATACAAAATTATGAAAAACAACAAAATTCGTATAACGTAATACAATTACTACAATGAAATTACTATAAAACTTACTTTTATAAAACAGAATAAAAGTAAATATATAATTCATTCTAAAACAGCATGATAGACAACAATGCATTTAAGCTGAAGGACTAAAATTGCTCAAACTGAAATAAAAAGAAAAATAAAATAAATAAATTGACAAAAAAAAAATGAAAATTACAAAAATAGAAATGATAGACAGACAGCTAGAGAAAGTTTTCCTCAGGATTTGGGGGGAACTGTAATGTGTGGAGGGACAGTGATTGTTTTTCCTGGAGCTCATCCAAGCTGTGAAGAACACAGAGCCCTGGGAAAATCTGCAGCACACAGTCAAATGTGCAAAAGGGGACAGAGAGACGACAGACAGAACAGAAACTCTCTGTGAGTCCGGCTTACTTCAGAGTCTGTCAGCTCAAGTGGCTTAAAAACAACAACAACTGATTCCATAAAACAGTGCAGAAACTCCATTGGCTGACAAAAGCAGTCATAAATGGGTCAAGCGGCCCTTAAAGCGTTACTCCACCCAAAAAACACACAGATACAGTTTTATACAATACAGTGTATTTACGCTATTATTCGAACGAAAACAGTGCATCCTTGTGTTGCGCCTGATACAGAACAGCGTACGTTGTTTGCGTCCAGTGGATACTTTCCAAAATGGCGCTACGGTGACATAGAGGAGACAAATTGTTTTCTTTGTTTTCAAAAAGTATTCTCGTAGCGTCGTAAAATTATGGTTAAACCACAGATGGCAGATGGACTATTTTGACAACGTATTTCTTATGTTTCTGGGCCTTGACAGTGTTATGTACTTGACAGTCAATGGGACAGTCAAAAAGCTACCAGTTTTCATCCAAAATATCTTAAATTGTGTTCCGAAGACGGTCGAACCTTTTACAGGTCTGAAACGACATGGGGGTAAGTGATTAATGACAAAATTTTCATTTTTGGGTGAACTATCCCTTTAAGTTTGTGTTTCTGTCAGTAGGGCTGGGTATCGTTCGAACTAGGGCTGCACGATTAATCGAAGGCGATTGTCATGCGCATGTTGTCGGTGAAGCCGGTTGCGTAATCAGCAGTAAATCTCCAGCACCTGTGTTCAGGTGGAGCAGCATGTACTACACAGAGCCGTACTCCACAGAAAAGATACGCTGAATCGCGTTCATTATCGCAAACGATTTAATCGGGCGATTATGAAATCGAAAGAAATCTTTGCGATAATGACAGCTGTTTGCGTAGCTTCTCAGTGAACTACGGCTCTGTGTAGACATGCTGCTACACCTGAAAGCATGTGAAAATATCACATTTAATAACGTTTTTACTCCAAAATCACTTCATATTATAATATTTATATCAGTCGAGTGTTTGAAATAAATCTTTCTGTGAGATAGTATAGTTATTTACACAGAATAAAGCACGAATAGTATTCTAAGCAGTGATAAAGGCATTGCATTATTATATACTGCATTATAAGGAAAATTATAATGAGAAGAAGTCAGATAAATCATATATTGTTGTAGTCGTCAGTTTATTAGTCACGTTGAATCAATGACAGCAGTTAAATCTTGTTTATTCAGCCGCAGCGATAGCAAAGATGCGTTTCTATTTCTCTTCTTCTGGCGTATTCTGAGTTTCCGCGTGAGAATGAGAGCGCCCTCTGGCCTTCGGATGAAGATTTACTAAACACAGAACAGTGCTTTTCTAAAAGATACGCATGACAATCGCAGCTTTCGATTAATCCCGATTTCGATTTGACTTCGATTAATCGTGCAGCCCTAGTTCGAACGTTTTCAGTACCGATACCTCAAATTCGATACGGGTCCCTGAACGGTACTTTTTTTCAATATCAATTCTAAGAAATCAATTTTAAGATTACAATACACGTTACCTCAAAGAAACTTTGGTTTTTGTATTTACTTTGGTTTTCGGTACTTTACTCTGTGTAATAAAAAAAAAAACATTTATTTCTGTGAAAAAATAAGCCCAAAAGCAGGTTAGTTTGAGTTTTACCTCTTTTCCTCGCTTTCCTTCTCTTTTAAATAAAAGCGCTGTGTGCATTTTAATTTCACTTTCAAATACACTTAGCAATAATTTGGCATCAAGCAATTGTTCATTAGAGTTTATCCTCTTTTCCTTCGCTTTAAAATAGCTTGTATGTAGCTTGTAATAGCACTGTATGCATTTTACTTTCACTTTAACCCCCTAATTGTCACCCGTCCCATCTGTGTTTACTTTACCATTTTACAAATAAATCCTAATTTAATCATGACAAACTATATTGTTACAAATTATATAGGAAAAGTAATAGATTAATTTATGAGTGCACCTCAAAAATCTACTTCATAACAGGAGTTTTGACCTTTGACACAAAAAGACTTTCTTCGTTGCCTTTTTCCCCATCACGCTTTAAAAATCGTAAGAAATTATATACCACTTGAAAACTTAAAATCTCAAAATTCATGCTTTGAAAAACATTTTCAAATCAGAAAATGTACATCGAAATATTTTTGTTCACGAATTATAAAAAATTACGTTTAAATACAGCTTTTTCATGTCTATGTTCAAAAATGGGAGAGACAGCTACAGGGTTAAAATAAGCAGCAATTCGGCATTGATTCAATTCAAGCAACAACAAAATACAACGTCAGACTCATAGAACTTTCATTAACAAAATGAATAAAAATACGCCATGCTATATACCTAATATAAAATAACAAATTACTAGGGATGCAACGATACCATTTTTTCAGAACCGATCCAATACAAAAAATTCAGAGTATCTGCCGATACGATATGGTCCAATCCGATTTATCAATGCTGAATTTCTATTACTTCTTTGTGTTGACCTGATCGTCACTTTTTTGTGTGTCAAACACAATCTATCGCATATAGACAACGTCATTTTAATGAAAAATTACAAATGAAAAAATATATAATCATAATATATGACAAAAATGTTTATTATAAACTAGGTTAATGGATAATTTAGAAGCAAAGGATACTTACAAATAAAAGTACATAAGTGTACGACTAAATCTGGTAAACTGTTAAATATTACTGTTTGTATTATTGTAAAATACATTCATGAAAAAAATAAATACATTTATATATAAATATATGCTATAAAATGAAAAGACATTTCTTTTAAATGTCTAGCACAGTAATGAGTAGTAGTAGTATCTTTTATTTAATGCCATGTCAGCTACAATGGCTATTTTCATGGCAAAAACAGTTCAATAAAATACAAATAAGGTACACACAATAAAAACATTTAAACAAATAACCATCATTAAAATAAAATAAATAAAAAATAAAAGTAGGGCAGTCCAATCAAATATGTTTAGTACAGTAATGAAGGCATCAACAGGATAGATAGGACAGAACAAGACGGATTATTAATAATACATTATAATATGAAAGGCTCCAATACAGAGCGGCACAAAGCGGTTATGTGCATCCCAATACGCAGAATGATGCACTTGAAGCAACACATGCGCAGGCTGCGCAGTCCTCCGAGTCCGCATTAGGAAAGTTCAAAGATACAAAGGGAAGCGATATTGAAGCGTAGTGTATTAAATCTCTGCATTAGTCTATTGAACAGTTTTAAACCTCAGTTTCTGTGCGCTCTTAAAGGGAGTTTCATTGTTTGACTGTAGTAACCGAACACAACACGTAGTTTGATTGCTGAATGGAGGATGACAGACAACCGCAGCGGAGAGAAGGGTTTACGTGAACTTGACTTTAATGACTTAATATTCATTTATACCTCACATTAAACTATGGAACAGCTGCAGAACTAGGCATGGGACGATAACCGGTTTCAAGGTAAACCGCGGTTTGGAAAAGTCACGGTTTTAAAACCGCTACAATTTCCTGTCATACCGATCCTGCGGTATGCGTGTTTTTTTTTGTTTTTTTTACGTCATCAAAGGCGGAAAGTGCAGGAATCCCCCAGTTGTGTGCAAATAGCGTGAACGAGTCACACAACCCCTTCCTCTCCAGTTGGTACGAGCAGTCAGTGAGAGTCACCTGTGTGCAGGATGGCCGAAAAAGGGAAATCCCTGAAGATTTTTCTCACGTCGAAAAAAAGAGGAGTCCGCAGTAAGGGATTTTTTTACGGTAACGTTGACTAACAATGTTCCGTACACAGTGATGTTCTTTGCAAATGGCGTTTTAGAGCCGATCTTTGAATAAATACTTACAGGTCGTGCATCAAATATAAATCTGTGTCATTTTCTTTTCCCTCTTTCAGCCCCGATCTAGACAGAGACCTACCCTCCGTTTGTTTCAGTGTTGAAATAAATACTTTCAGTGTTGAAATAAATACTCAACTAGTTTCCTTCCTTGTGTTACTTTACAGAGTGAGGAATATCTCGCATAAAAACGCGTGGAAAACGCTTTGCTCGCTGCCTTCTCCTTCGCGTTCTGTAGCTTTTGCTTCCATGGCGTCTGCTGTTGCTAAGCAACCATGACTTGCGCTCTCTGAGACGTGGAGGTTTAGGCAAAAGAATAAATGAATCGCGACCGCTTCGTTTCCATTATAAACGCGCATAACGCGCGTCTACATTTGAAATGACGCGACATGTGAACGACCCCTAAAGTATTACGTTTCTGCGTTGAAAGAAGAGACAGAGCGTGTGTGTGTGTACGCGCTCTCGCTCTCTCTCTCTCTCTCTGTATGCGCACATATTCTCATACATCACTGCTCCAAACTTAATCCAGGAAAGGTGAACATTCCTGCGTCAAAACTTGGACTAAAAGATGAATATGTAGAAACTGAGCATGTCTCCAAAGACCTTGTTGAGCTGCAGGTTTGACAACTGCATTTATTTATTTATTCATTTATTTACAGAAATTAGGTTTTGATTATGTTTTCGATTACTGAGCTACATGGTTTTAGGTTTAAGTGACTGCCCTTAATTTAATTAGGAAGAATTCAATTATTAATTTAATTCTTACCTGACATGTTTACTGCTCCAAAATGTTCTATATGTTTCTTAAAAATAAGATAAATTGTGTTCAGTGGAAGAAAAGTTGTTATATGAAATATAGTGCACAAGAACTTTGTGGTGCTAAATAATGTTTTTGTGCCTTTCGTAGAGCTCAACCATAACAGAATAGTATACGCACAATATCGAATTTGGATCGGTCTTGTCTGACCGATCCCTGATCCGGCAGAAAATGCCAGGATCTGAGCCGATACCGATACTGGGTATCAGATCGATACATGCCTACGAATTACAGGCTACGCAAAGTTTAAATAGGTATAAAAAACTGAAAATCAGCAAAGACTGTGGAACCAAATAAATAAGAAACGTATTAGCGTATTAAACGAATAAGAAAGCTTGGAGGCATGATATACATGTTGATGTAAAATAATAAATAAAATACACAAAGTTTAAATAAAGTAAAAAGCATCAAACACTGTGGAACCAAATAAATTAGAAACAAATGTTAAAAAACTTCCAAATTCGCCTTCGATAAACAGCAAAATCACCGGCCTTTTCAAAATCCAAAATACTGCCAAACAGGCGCTTTTGCATTTCATTTCTTCTGCCACTGTCTTGTCTTTCTCACCTCACTCTTCTTGTCAGTCAGCTTGACTCACTCCTTACTTGATAAATTAAATCGGACTCCTGCTGCTGTTCTCTCTCTCTCTCTTTCTCTGTAACGTACGTTGTCATATGCCTTCTCAGGTACCGAAATAGGGTACCGATTGATTTAATGTGAATCTGTAATTGGTAGTACTGACGCAAATCTGTCAGAAGGGAAAAATCATGTGTCATGTGACCTGAGACGCCTTTGATGTCATTGATTAGTCACATTCAACATGGGAACAGCTTTAGGAAAGGTCACATGTGGATTTCTTGGAGTCACACTCTTGTTGAACTCTTCACATGGAGAAAGTTTGTGAACCCTTTACAATTTTCTATATTTCTGCATAAATATGACCCAAAACATCATCAGATTTTCATACAAGTCCTGAAAGTAGACAAAGAGAACCCAATCAAACAAGGGAGAGAAAAATATTTGCTTTGTCATTTATTTATTGAGAAAAATTTTCCAGTGTTACAAATCTGTGCATTGCAAAAGTATGTGAATCTTTGCTTTTAGGGTCTGGTGTGACCCCCTTTTGCTGCAGAAACTGAAGGTAAAGTTTCTTGTAAATGCTGATCAGTCCTGCACAATAATATGGAGGAGTTTTAGCCCATTCCTTACTGCAGAACCACTTCAGCTCTGTGATGTTGGTGGGTTTCCTCCTGTGAACTGCTTGCTTAGGGTCTTCCACAACATTTTAATTGAATTAAGGTCTGGACTTTGACTCAGCCATTACAAAACATTAACTCTGTTCTTCTTTAAACATTCTTTGGTAGAATGACTTGTGTGCTTGAGGTTGTTGTCTTTCTGCATGACCCACGTTCTCTTGAGATTCTGTTCTTAAACAGGTGTCCTGACATTTTCCTTTAGAATTTACTGGTATAATTCAGAATTCATTGTTCTATCAATGATGGCAGGCTGTCCAGGCCCAAGCCATGAAACTACCACCACCATGTTTCACAGATGGGATAAGATTCTTAAGCTGGAACACAGTGTGTGCTTTTTCTCTGAAAATAACAGCTTCCCATATAAACCAATAAGTTCGATTTTGGTTTCATCCATCCATTAAACCTTTCTCCAACAGTCCTCTGGCTTGTCCACATGATCTTTAACAAGCAATTTTCTTTTTGGAGAACACTAGCTTTCTTCTTGCAACCATTGTCCACTCCTGATGGTGGACTCATGAACATTAACATTAGCCAATGTGAGAAAGACCTTTAGTTGCTTAGAAGTTACCCTTTTAGTTACCAGAATTTACTTTTGCAACCTCACAGACTATTACACGTTCTGCTTTGGAGTGATCTTTGTTGGTTGACCACTTCTCATCAACTCTTTTTCTGAGTCTCCTTTGTTCGTGACATGATTCACTTCCACAAACATGATCAGACTTTGAAACAGGTCACATACTGACATTTGATAGTCACTGCACTGAAAACACATCTGCACAGATGGACTCTAATTTCACCTTTAAATGAACTGCTAATCCAAGAGATTCACATACTTTTGCAACGTACAGATATGTAACACTGGATCATTTTCAATAAATAAATGACAAAGAAAATATTCTTTCTCTCACTTGTTTGATTGATTCATCTACTTTCAGGACTTAAATGAAAATCTGATGGTGTTTTGGGTCATATTTATGCAGAAATATAGAAAATTGTAAAGGGTTCACTTTCAAACTTTCAAGCACTGTGTGTATATATACATAATGATTTTTTATTAGAAATAATACACATACATACACACATACATATATATATATATATATATATATAGTTTAGAAATAATTGTTTTATTTTGGAAAAAAGAAAATATTAAAAATTATGTTGTAATAAAAATAATATTTTAGTTTGAGTATAGACACAAAATAGTAATTTTTTACTTAATATTTTAAACCTTTATTTTTTGCATCAAGATACTGTTATATTTGTATAAATATTTTAAATGTGTTTATTTTATTTTATCTATTTTTTAATTTAATATTTTTGTTCTAGTTTAGATTTTAGTCATTTTGTTGTGTTTTTGTCATTTTCCTTAGTTTTTGATTTTTTAAATGTCTATTGTTTAAATAAATTCAGATTTTCAATTTCAGATATTTATTTTAGTACATCAAAGTAAGTTACATTGAGAAAAAATGAGAAATTAAATTTAGCAACAAGTATCTATCTATCTATCTCTCTCTCTCTCTCTCTCTCTCTATATATATATATAGTACTTCACATAACATTTAATGGTTTTTAGTTGTAAAACAAGTAAATATAATGGAAGCATGTTGTACTGCATTTCATTTGTGCTTATATAAATAAAAAAAACACCATTATTTTTACGCAACAGTAAAACGAAGCTAAAACATTATAGTAATGATAATTATGTGGAAAAATGTGTTTAATTGTCTTGAAAATAGTCACTTAATGGTCCCTAAAACAGGTTTCATTTAGTTTATGCAAACTGCCATTAGGGACGAAATGTGGTCTGGTGATGTTCTTGTGAAATTAACCCACACTGCCAAAATGTGAAACTTTTTCAACATTTCCTATTAGATTGTAATGTCTCTTGCATCATTCACTTTGCTCTGTAAATCAGACCCTGTAAAACCAGGCAGTGCATAAAATGTCCTCAAAACTCATGTCTGTTTGGTGTGTTTTCACACAGAGGTTCACTGTGTTGTCTGAACAAACCTTCTGTTCACAGGCATATAACTGGGCAGCTGTACCTGTAAAATAACCAGCGTCCTGCTAGTCTCGCATAGCCAGACCTTCAGGCTGACGGCAGAAGGTCTGGGAACTTATTATATCTATACATATTATCACATTAAATTATATATCTTATATTATAATACATACTATTGCCCTGAAAAAAGCAGCATTTAATAATCATGATAACAATATAATTCAATACATTATAACAAAGTACATAAAAGTACATTTAATATATTAAAGTATATAAAATTGTTATTATTATTAAAGTACCTGCCAAAAGGAAACATTACATTTATCATTGGTTTTGAAATAAATATCTTCTATATCTATAAATATCCGCTCATCAAGGTTGAATTTATTTGATCAAAATAAATAAAGAGCAACATAGTTTTCAGCATATTACAAAATGTAATGTTATTCCTGTGATGTAAAGCAGAACTTTCTTCTTCATTTCAGTTTTCAGTGTCACATGATCTTTTAGAAATCATTACATTTTATTTGACTCTCAAGAAACATTTCTGATAGATTTTTTGATAAATATATTTAATGAACAACATTTGCATTTATCAAATATATTAATTAAATGTGCTAATGCATTTATTAAATAGAAATTATTTTAAATGTCTTCACTCACTTTTTAATCACTTTCATGCATGATGATTTTATTAGTTTTATTATTATTATTATTATTATTATTATTATTATTAATTTCTCTTTCTTTTTTAAATCTTATACAAAAGTTTGAGTGGTAGCTATCATTGTTTCCACAAAAATATTAAGCAGCAAAACAGTTTTTTTTAAATTGATAATAATGAGAAATATGTCTTGAGCAGCAAATCAGCATATTAGAGAATAATTTCTGAAGGATTATGTGACACTGAAACTTCACTTTGTAAACAACAGATTTATAAACGTTTCTAGTGACAAATGTTGCATCCCCAAATGCAAATTAAAGCGTCTCGAACCAATAATAGACCAGTGAATCGAAACTAAAAACAGTACTGTAACAGCACACAGCAGACATGTAGAGCGTCAGACTACAATCTATTATATAATTACATCACAACCGTTGCGATTTTTATGACAGCACTACGCAATGTCAAATTCTCACCGCCATTCATAAAAAGTTACCAGTTTGACACATTTCAGCTTGTTTCTACTCGCATTTGGCGCTTTGAATCATTCGAACGCTTTTACCACTGTCCTGCAGATGGCGCCGCGAGCTCGTACAGCGCTTTCAGCACTCCATCCATGATGTTTTAGAAAACAATCTTTTCGCAGTTTAATTAATTGCTTATGGCCATTTGCGCAATTTCAATTCCACCCCCCCCCCCGCCCCCCTCAAAAAAAAAACTTGGATCTACGCAAATCACATGTCGTCCCTCAGAGGTCGGAAAATACAGAAAAATCACATCCCTGGTGACGTCTGAGGCTGAGACTAGTGCCCTGCTAAACTCGTCCTGAACTTGCTTTCAGTTTTATTCAACGGAAAACGCTGCAATGACAAACTCGCTCTCGCTAATTTCCTGATGTGCTGGCAATTCTATCAGGAAGTCAAAATAGCTTAAAATAAAAAGTCCCAGTATTCTGTGTCAAAAATGTGAGTTTCTTTTCTTGTCATTTCACGCTAAATAAAACAACAGCCAAGACAATGCAAAATGCATCAACAACACTGAAAAAAATAAGTGTAGGATTTGCTTTGAAACTTGGAATTTTCTAGTAAATGTAACAAATAATTGCACAGAAACAACAAGTAACACACTGAATTAAACGTAAGACTTTTAAGTAGAAATATGGAAATAAAAACACTTCTTTTACAACATACGATCCCTTCTGCACGTACAACATGACTAACAGTGACCATACAAAACATGTAAACTGTCAGAAGGCGACACTTGGGCATGAAACACACACCACAAGGATGTCGGAAGTTCAGCATGAGTTGGAAATAATGCAAATGTAAGAAAATCTCCACTCCCAACACGTTCCACATCTCTGCAATAGAGAGCAACAGCTTGACCTGTGTCTACAGGACTACAGGATTATTTTTATAACTCGATGCAACTTCCATATACACTACCAGGCAAAAGTTTTAGAACAGTAAGATTTTTTAGGATTTTTTTTTATTTCTTCTGCTCGCCAAGCCTGTGTTTATTTGATTCAAAGTACAGCATTTTTTAAACATTTGTACTATTTAAAAATAACAGTTTTCTATTTGAATATATTTTTAAATGTCATTTATTTCTGCAACCAAAGCTCAGTTTTTAGCATCATTACTCCAGAAATCATTCTAATATGAACAAACATTTTTTATTATTATTATCAATTTTTAAAACAGTTGAGTGTTCTTGAACTGTCCTTCTGAACATTCTATTCATCTTCAAGCTTGAAAAAATTCTACTCAGCTGTTTTCAACATAATAATAATGTTTTTTTTCTTTTTTGAGCAGCAAATCTGCATTTTAGAATGATTTCTGAAGAATCATGTGACACTGAAGACCGGAGCAATGATGCTGAAAATTCAGCTTTGAAATCACATTTTAAAATATATTCATATAGAAAACAGTTATTTTAAATAGTAAAAATATTTCAAAAACTGTTTTTGCTCTACTTTGGATCAAATAAATGCAGGCTTTGTGAGCAGAAGAGACTTCTTTAAAAAAACATTCAAAAAATAAACTACAATGCATTAGGAGGAGAAGACACAGGAGGCAAAACGCAGATTGATGAGAAGCCTGGCAGAGGATGCAAAGATTTGTATCTGAAAGAGTGACAGATGCAGTGACACAATCACAATGGTGCCTATAAACCTCTTTTAGAACCAAGCAACAAATGATTTCACTGACTCACAAAATGAAGCTATCACGCATGTAAACACGCATACAAGTATGCATATCACACATATCACAAATGTAGGCTCGTATGTAAGAACCCATATTACACATTTAGTGTTGCACGATTAATCGTATCGCAATCGCGATGACAGCATGTGCAATTATATGATGGGAAAATGTTGCGATTATATTAAATAAATAAGTGTGTGGATTTGAGAGCACATGCTTTCTGAGAATAGTTTGCAGATTTTCCACTAACAAAAGAAAACAAAAATATTTGTTGGTTTGAGTTTGAACGACAATTTCATATCCAGTTTTTTTTTGTTTTTTTTTTCAAAAGAGTATGTTACATCCTGCACAAATGTCCGTTTGTTCGGAAAAAACGTTTAAAACTTATTTTTGTGAAAATGTGTTTTTATTTATTGTTTTATTTAATTTAGCTATACTTTTGAGAAGTTTACATTAACCCTTAAATGCATGAATGTTTCACCAGCCATTATTACATATATCCAGAACAATTAGAGAAGCAAAAAATAACGCATATTTTGTAACCTTTTGAAACAAGGATTCAACTTGAGCAGATGATTTTACGATCGCCGTCATCCTCAGAACGCGCTTCCACAGTATATTCAGCATCTGGCTCATATTCGCCATCTCAACCATATTCCCAAAGCTTTTGTTTTCAATGACTTCAAGAGCAATATTTTGATCGCTGGCAGCTTATTCACCACATCCACCATCAAATAAGAGTGACATTCATGTTTTATTGCATACAGTAATTGCTCTGCAGTAAAGCCATTCAAATCAGTTACATTTTTGCTGATGATATTCTTTTGTATGCCTGCGATAGTGAAACATAAAACTTCACGACATTACTGTCAATTAAACGGTGCCTCCTCGAGAAATAAAGGTGAATTGCATGCATTTAGTCATCAGATATTTACATATTTTTGCGCACAAAAATAAACTTACACTATTACACAACTCGGGTCTCTAGCGACCCTATACACTTTTTACAAAAAAATGATCAGAAAACAGACATTCTTTTACATTTTGTTCTTTTTGTCTTGTTATATTGTTTATAATGAATAAATTGAGGAATACTAAGAAAGTTGATGTCAAACTTGAAAAAAACGAAGGAGGGAGAGGGTAGTGAATGATGTCCCGGGTCGCTAAAGAAGGGTTAACGCAAATGTTATTTAATTTTGTAAAATTATTTATTTTGAAACCAGTTTTAGTTTTACAAATCCACATTTCAGCATTATTACTAACCTGTGTGTGCATTTTCCTTAAGCATGCATATCACAGCAACTTTACATGGTCGCTAATCTAATCTTAACCTAAAAAAAATGTGCGTAAAATGAAGTTTCTTTGCAGAGTGTGGAAGCTGAATAGTAGCATGTTAACTGTATGACAGATGGAGGCCGGTGTGGTCACTTGCTCTTGGTCATAAAAGTAATACATCTTTCAAATCTGTAAAGGCTCTATGTTTCTTTGTGTGCACTCACAGTGACAACGAAACATTGCACTTTTGTAAAATAATGAAAGCGAACAGGATACACTTTCTGCCGTCTCTGTCTCTTTAAACGTGTCATTCGGAAACTCTGTGTATACTTGCCGTGCAGACATGAAAAATATATCTATAGAGAGTATAATGTTTACTTTTAAATGAACCAATTCAAATAGAAAACAAATATTCTCAGATTATGTAATATAATAATATATAGGTGCATCCACTTCTGTGGTGATGACAAGTCAGTGTCACCAAATTCATCTCTTAAGGGCGAAAACAAAGCAAGCACTAGTTTATCAATCAATTATTGATAACGTTAATATAGTCTCCTTGCTGTTTTTCCCTGAAGCATTCATAATTATCATAGCATTTTTTGTGTGTGTCTGAGTGCTTATTAGGCATTTATTGGCTCATTATTATGATTTATATGGTTTATTAATAAACATGCGTAGTAATGCTTAAAGGAGAAGTTCACTTCCAGAACAAAAATGTACAGATAATTTATTCACCCTCTTGTCTTCCAAGATGTTCAAGTCTTTCTTTCATCAGTCATAAAGAAATTATGTTTTTTGAGGAAAACATTTCAGGATTTCTCTCCATATAATGGACTTCAATGGTGCCTTACAAGTTTGAACTTCCAAAATGCAGTTTAAATGCAGCTTCAAAGAACCCTAAACAATCCCAGATGAAGAAGAAGGGTCTTATCTAGCGAAACAATTGTTTAATTTCTAAAAAAAATACAATTTATATACTTTTTAACCTCAAATGCTTGTATTGTCTAGCTCTGAGTATACTCTGGTTCAAGACAGTTAGGGTATGTAACTCCCATCTCATTTTCTCCTCCAACTTGAAAATCGTCCTACATTGCTGCAGAAGTACCAACCCAGTGTTTACAAAGTGAACGTGCAAAGAAGATCTAACACCCTTTACAAAAAAGGTAAAACAGTGATTTATTTTTAAGTTGGAGAAGAAAATGAGATACATACCCTAACTGTCTCAAACCAGAATACACAGAGTTCACGCAGAGCTAGACAAGCATTTAAGGTTAAAAAATATATAAATTATAATTTGTTTTAGAAAATAACTGATCGTTTCGTCTTCCTCGGCTGGATTTTGGAAGTTCAAACTCATGGGCACCATAGAAGTCCACTTTTGGAGCGAAATCCTGGAATGTTTTCCTCAAAAACCTTAATTCCTTTTCGACTAAAGAAAGAAAGACATGAACATCTTGGATGACAAGGCGGTGAGTAAATTCTCTGCACATTTTTTCTTCTGGAAGTGAACTTCTCCTTTAAAATGCAAGCATACATAATGTTTTTCTATGGTTATTTGATATAGTTGATCAACTAGCTTCTGCCACACACACTGATGCCTTCAGCATTGGCGCTCACATAGGTTTGATTCTGACTCAACTTCCAAGATGCGCATCCAAAAGCATTGCCAGAATGTATATGCATGTGTTTCTCAATGCAAACACTTATTACATTTGCTTGTGCAACTGGAGCCAAGCCTTACTGTTTGACATCCAGCATAAACAGAAGCCAAGCTGACCGCAAAACCCACTCACTCCACATTCACTGCAACAACATAATGAGTGTTTCACTTCAAACAGCGTGTGTGTACACTGCACACACTTTACCACACATCAGATCATATTCTGAGCACCATTACTCTTTTGTCCAATGTAATAATATCAGCTTTTAATGGATGCTAATTATAGCCGTAATACACAAGGGTGTGTGTGTTTACATGTTTAAGCTCTCGCTATAAGCATCAGGGGTCAACAATTGTCAACAGCACTTTAGAGCCACTGGAAACCCTTTTCACCCGAGTCCACGTCACAGGGAAAACGCACTCTGCTTTTTTTGCTCAAGGTTATGTAACTTATGCCAAAACAAACACTATTACAGTCAATGCAAAAGGCTTGGTGTATATTAAAGGGCACAGATAGCATAAGAGTCATTTTAATGCGGTTAAATGACCACAGACAGCTGAAAACTCAAATACACACTCGACTTTAACACAAAAGAGCTCTGGCGCATTAAATTACTTTCCTGCGCTCTCCTTAAGTTACCGGTTGCCATTTAACTCTTCCGAACACAAGAAATGCATTTAAGTCAATAAAACAAGCTGTTATTGCATTTGGGACCCCATGAAAGAAAATACAAGTGATGTTAACTCAACAACAACCAAATATTTCAGCAGTACTTATAAAACAATATCTGACATCTCATAAAGCATCAAAGAAAATACATGGCTTTTAACCCTTACAGTGTACATATCTTTAAATGCAATATCAAACCATTCACTGTCATCATAATGCTATAAGACTGTCCTCCTCATATTTCGTATTAATTTTGTCAACATTCAAAATGGGCCACACAAATCTATACTATGTGTATACTTAATATGATATTCTTGATGTAAATACAGTGGATTTTAGTACAGACACTACTATTTGTAACAGGGTTTACTTAAAAAAACAAAAACAAACATAATTTGGTAAAAATAAAAGACATTTCAAGATTTCTGAAGTAAACAAACAGAATTTCGTGTCTTTTTGATTCATAATTGCAGCATATCAAAGGCTTAATAACATTAACGATTGTTAGAAATCGCTTAAAACTTCGATTCGTATATATATTTTTAATTATTATGCGAAATGTTCAATGCAAAGCATTAAATGACGTTTAGAATTGACTGTACTGTACACATTAGGGTTGAACTGTCCTGGATTTGGGATGAAAACACTGCAAACGTGGCAGAGTTTCACTACTAAAAACCAGCGTATCCCTGTATCCAATAAAGCATCATTTAGGATCGCTTTAGAATCCCGACAATTCAATAATCCAAGTCTAAAACGCATTAATGTATCCAGTAATAACGCATTAAGTAAAAATATATGCAAGCGGACATGATTGTATCGGTCTCTTACCTTCAAAACGAACTCCACTCCGTCATTTCATGACAAACACAGCTGATGTGTTTCTCCATCGGGTTCCTCGTGTACATTCACATGTGATTACCGCATATAAACATCATCAGGATCGCAAAAACCTTCAAGGACACGAGCCCTGCTCATTACCGTGCAACGGGAAATTCTGCAGACCGGTTGCGACTTGTTGCTCAGCCGTGCTGTCGGAGAAGGGGCGTGGCTTCCTCCGTTAGCCCCGCCTCCTGTCGTTGCTGCTGCAGCTGCAGTCGCTCCTCAAGCACGTGGACGGATGTACCTGCAAACCACTTGTGTGTTAGTGCATCCTCTCTTCCGTTCTGTATCTTCCGTGCTTTTTGTATCGTTTTATTGATTTCTTTTGATTTTATAATGGTTTTACTGTTTAGCTGAAATCCAAATGTGACCCTGGACCACAAAACCAGTCTTAAGGGTCAACATTTTGAAATTCAGATGTATACATATTTTTACTGATGTATGGTTTGTTAGGATTTGACAATATTTGGCCAAGATTATTTGAAAATCTGGAATCTGACGGTGCAGAAAAATCTAAATATATTACAAAATCACCTCTAAAGCTGTCTAAATTAAGTTCTTAGCAATGCATTTTATTACTAATCAAAAATTAAGTTTTGATGTATTTACACTAAGAAATTTACAACATATATTCATGGGACATAATCTTCACTTAACATCCTAATGTACTGTATTTTACAATGTATTTTTGGCTATTGCTACAAATATACCCATGCTACTTATCAATAAGTGGTTTTGTAGTTTAGGGTCACAAATAAGCTATTGTTTCCACTGTGACAACTTGCCCCGCTCTGTATCAGTTTGTATCAAAATGGCGGCAGCTGCAATTATATGAAACTAGAGAGTGACTCCGTGATACCAGGATGACATAACTAAATAATTGTATTCATAATATTGAATTGAGTTTTAATACTTTTTTAGCCAACCATGTCCGAAAAGATATTGTTGCACAAACTGCATATTTGAACTATAAACGTGCATTTTCGCCTGAAAACCTCTTAAAACTACATTCAGTGACATAACATTTGGGGAGTCAGCCATGACACTAGTTGTGAGAAATACCGAAAATTTGGAAGCGGCTGAGACCGGAAGCCCCAGTAAACACAGAACGTTCCCCCAACGTTCGTTTTTGGTTCCCATTTGGTTATTTTTGTGGGAACCAAATACTAACGTTAGGGGAACGTTCTTTTTAGGTTATTTTTTAATAACCATATAATAACATTCAGAGAACGTTGCAGGGTGGTTGTTTTTAAAATAACCTAAAAATAACCTACAGAGAATGTTCCCTAGTGGTTATTTTTAGGTTACTTTTTTGAAACCTTAAAATAATATTCCCAGCGACACCCATAAAATTTACAAATGGCCGCGCCCACTCTTACATGAACAAAAAGGTGGATAGTCATGCACTTAATATGCATATGTTAGCAACACTGTGGTACTATGGTGTTATTATTATAAACGCAATGTACATAATGGTAAAATAATGTGGCAATCATTGTACCATCTATCATCAAGTCGTTTTGTCAAATCGTTGCATATTCTTGCGAGGCATTATAAACAGAACAGTGTTTTAGATTCACAGCAGATTCCAGCGGGTCTCATACAGTGGGCTGTTTGTGTTCGGCACACCACGAGCGCGCGCCTTGAATTCTAATCGCGCACGTGCCTCGCATATAAAGGGGCAAAACATCACGAGGGCTTCACAAACTCTCTTACACAATCTTTACGGGATGTCAGTTTTTAATATTGAAAAAAACCAACGTTACACGTCGTGTCAAATTAGCTTTAATGGTTTGGTTTTAGATTCGGCGAACACCATTGCATTCATGTTGTATTCTGTCTCTGTATTTCTCTGATTGACTGATTCTTCTTCAGCCCTCACGCGGGGTTTCCATGGCAACTGCTGAATTCTCAAGCACGCGCGGCTTTTCATTCCCGCGCTGGTCACCTGATGGCGCGAAGCTGAGCCAACGGAACAGCACTGAAAAGTACCTCAGAGGGCGAAAACTGATTTTCAAGACGAAAACGTCTTTCCCTGTTTTAAATTAGAAATGTTTATGATGTGAACTCGTTTTTTACATAATTATCCAGTGTTTCTTTTCCAAACATGTTCTTAAAGATTCTTTTCGACGTGGAAGACTGCTATCAAGGACGAGGTACTTGATTCACACACCATTCTTAAATGGGTACTACTTCCTCCATCTATTAATTTTGCTTGTTTACAGAACTTAACACATTTGGTCCTTATTATAGTTTATTTTACACACAGTACATTTACTAAGCTACATTCTCTGTAAGATGTCACAAAATATGAACTTATTATTTTCAGTGTTTAACACCCAGATCAACTAAATTGCCTGTACACCTATCCCTCATATCTTTCAGACATTAAGCATTTCCTGTCATACATACATGCTAAAGAACATCTCGAATGAGCCACAACTAGCCAAAATACGGTGGACCAAAAACAGGTATAAGACTGCCCTCTGCTGGCTAAAGCCTGGTAATAAAATTCCAATTACTGATTTAGTTTGAGTCATGTTATAATTATTATTTTTATTTATTTATTTTTTGGCATTTTTCCCCCAAACTAACTTCTAACAACCTGAATTTTGTAATAAAGTGAAACATAATACTCTACTAATATAATGCTACTTGAACACAGCTATATGCAAAAGACTTTACAGGAATTTCAAAAATATAAATATAATAATTCTTAGAAGAAACATGAATGGATTTAAAGAATAAAATATTATGTAAAAAAAATGTTTAAAGCCTATATATACTACCAGTCAAGTTTTGAACAGTAAGATTTTAATGTTTCCTAAAGAAGTCTCTTCTGCTCACCAAGCCTGCATTTGCTTCATCCAACGTATTGCAAAAATAGTAACATTTTAGAAATATTTTTACTATTTAAAATAGCTGTTTTCTATGTGATTATATTTTAAAATGTAATTTATTCCTGTGATCAAAGCTGCATTTTCAACATCATTACTCCAGTTTATATATATATATATATATATATATATATATATATTATTATTATCAAAACAGTTTAGTTTTTTTTTTTTTTTTTTTTTTTTTTTAGGATTCTTTGATCAATAGAAAGATCCAAAGATCAGATTTGTCGGGAATAAAAAGCTTAACATTATACACTATACAAATTAAAAGCTTGAATATTAATTATTTTTTGTGAAAGAAATTAATACTTTTATTTAGCATGGATGCTTTAAATTGATCAAAAGTGAGGATAAAGACATTTATAATGTTACAAAAGATTTCCATTTCAGAAAAATTCTTCTGAACTTTCTATTCATCAAAGAATCCTGAAAAAATACTATCAAGCTAGCAATGCTATCAAGGCTGAGAGGAAGCGAACATTAGCCACATAAGTCCAACCCAAATGTTTAATGTCATGGTTGTTATAATCTATTGGCATTAGTTTATTTCCAGCTGATCACGTTAATGCACTTGTTAGCTAGCAAGTTGCATATTTAAAGCTAGTGATGTGAGACAGCAAACTGTGTTCATTCAGCCGACAGAAATCCTGCCGCATCACACAGCGCTATCACAGAGTTTTACATTAAATACATCATACCTGTCCCAAATCGATGTAAATGTACATAAAGATTGTGTGTATTGTTAATTTTTTAAAGTCTGTATGTTTCATATAGAGAGCTATAATAAAGATTGCGCTTTCTTTCCGTTTGCTCTGTTGTTTTAAACACCAAACTTCAAACTCATCTGTGCCACATTTTGATCATTCTTTAAGTAAACTTATGTCCGTTTGGTGATTAAATAAACAGTTTTAGACCACTGTTTGAACTGAATGCGATGATACGAGATCACTTGGATGCAGCGCAGGGCTTTTGCTCGGTTTGTGACTAAAATATTTAGTTATTTTGATTAGATATTCATCAAGTGTTCTAGAATTAAAGCAGTTAAACTGTGAGACTATACACACAATATCCATATGATGTAATTTCAATACTATGGCTTTTGTGTAGATGTTTAAAGACTGTTGATATGAAATGGTAACCCTTCACAATAAGAGTCCATTTGTAGCATTAACTAAGATTAATAAAATGTAAGTATTGTTCCTTGTTAGTGTGTTAATTTCAACATTTACTGATATTTTTAAATATATAATTAATATTAAGACATTTATTCTTATACAATATTTTAAAATACAATATCGGTCGAAGACTGGAGTAATGATGCTGAAAATTCAGCTTTGAAATCATAGGAATAAATTACATTTTAAAATATATTCAAATAGACAACAGTTACTCTAAATAATAAAAAGATTTAATTTAGCTGTTTTTGCTGTATTTTGGATCAAATAAATGCAGGTTTGGTGAGAAGAAGAGACTTAAAAACATTCAAAATCTTGCTGTTCAAAAACTTTTGACTGGTAGTGTACATAAACTTTTTGGAGCCATTATCCATTATGATGTTGACCATATTGCAGCCTTTTTTTGTTACTGGATTTATTTAAAACAAAAAATAAGGCATCATAGAACAGAGATTTTTAACATGTGTAACATATTTCATCCTTGATCAGAAGATAGCAGCTCTTTCAGACAGATAAGACACGGATTAACAGGAGTGATTGTCTCATAAAAAGATTTATTTTCTGCCTAAATGTACAAAGGCAAGTTACAGTATTGTATAAAAAAATGTAGCAATTTACACTTTACATGAGAGATCCCTAGGAAGAGAGAGTGGGACAGAGGCAGCGAGACAGTGAGGAAGGCAGGGAAAGAGAAAGAGAGAGAGAGAGCGATGGTGTACAAAGAGAAATGTATCCAAACACAGAAACGAACAGGTGTAAACATCTTTCTTTCAAGTACCGATGACTGTCACTGAGCCGCTGCTCTCTATGGGCGTGGGGTGGGTGGGGCTTAATTAGTGGGAGGGGCCTAATAAGAACAGAAAATGAAAAGCAGAAAAGCAAATTCCCTCTTCTCTTCCGACAAGGATCGCACAGGGCAGGCTATATTAGCACCGTCTGAGACAAACAGAAACGAATGTTTGAACTGTTAAAACCGGCCGTTTCGTCTTTCTACGAGGAAAGGATTTGAACTAGAAAAAACAACAGCAACAACAAAAGAAGAACCCTCAAAAAATAAATTAAAACAATCAAGCGCTTTGTCCTCAACAATTATGAATCAAGTCACCAGACAGCACAGGTTTACTGGCTAAACGCGCAAAGACAGAACAACTAAAAGTGAGGTTATTACTATATATATAAAAACTCGAACTCGCCTTCTGACGCCCATCTGAGACCAGTGCTGCGATATCTCTTAGTTTAGGGTTTAGGCAGACAAAGCTGGTCCTAAATCGGCATTAAAAAGTGTGAAGTTTTCCATCTCCACCGAGAGGATCAAATAAAAATTCCACATGAGCAGTAGTTAAAATCAGATTAGGAGTTTGTGACAGAGATGAAAAACAAACTGTCGTGTTTAACATTGGAGAAAAGCCGCCTCTTCCCTATAAACGAATTACGCTAAGTAATGTCTTCTTCCCTGTGCCGTTCGATAATCAAGTTTAAACGCAGCCGAGAGCGATGAACATGCCAGGATGACTTAAAAGGCTCAGATTTCAATAATGCTCTCCTGAGAGTTTTAGATGCATGATGATGAACTGGAAAAGCTAGCTCCAGATAGCACCGGACACGGGGGTTTGTCGCTTCCTTCGCCGTAGTGCAGGGGGTGTAATAAAATCCTGACATTTTATTAAAACGCAAAAGATGTGCTTCTGAACGCTTTCAAAGCAGCGGGACTGATTTGCCGTTGAAGAGGAGGGGTAGAAAAAGTAGTTAAAAAACAAAAACACTTCCAATATAAAGCCGTTATACCAGCTAAACGTTGATATCATGTCAACAATGGTAGAAAAAAAGGCTAACAGACCAAAAAAAAAAAAGAGAAAGAGAGATAGTAAGAAAATCCGATAGCATCCAACAACCTTTTTTTAAAATAATTCCTTTGTACAATATATACAGAAAGCACATAGTGAGGGAGAAAAGGAAGGACGCCTGCTTGTGTCGCATTGCTCTCTGTTTGGATTAATGCTTTTACCGAGTGCTGGATTATACCATGCAGGGAGCGTTTTCCAGGTCTTTCGTGAGTCTGTGGATCGGAGGACCGACCCAAAGTAGACAAAGTCTAGAAGCTGGATGCCGGCTCTAAGCCTCTTTTGGGGCCTTCAAGGTGGACTCATGCAGTCTGGCATGAGATTCGCGAGCAGCAAAGTATCCGTACGTGAAGGTTCAGTTCGTGAGCAGACGCACAGTTCAGTAGAGTCTAGTAACTCCATTGGCAAACACACACACCTCGTGTCCCAAATGACTAGAGCTAGATCTAGAGCCTGGGAGAAGCTGATAGCTTTGTGTCCGCACACGGTAACGGTCAACACAGCCAGGAAAAATCTAAAGTTCCTGCCTTTTGGGACACTCCATGTTCACGCTTCATCATCCCTCCACGATCCAGATAATCCAAAGCGTCCAAAAAGGCCCACCACTGTTGAACCAACAAATGCGAAGCGTTGCCCTGTCGCCCGTTCGAGAACAAAACAGTGCTAAGCTGATGGAGTGACTTTGGGCAAATTGTTCATCCGTAAATGAAAAAGAAACAAGTATGAACAACAAAGACGGGGAAGTGCGTTAAGAAAATGCCTCTTGGACAAAGAAGTGTCTACTCTCAAGTATGTTTGCGATAGCTTCGCAATGGTAACTGCTGAGTGAAGAAAACCAAGCCTTATCCACTTGCATAGTCCACAAATAGATTGCGTATGTAAATGTATGAAGATAAAAGAGCGGCAACAAAGTTGCTGGAATCCTTCAGGGGGCAAAAAAACAACAACCTTGGTAATCCTCATGGCTCTAGAGCAGCAGTCCAGATCAGTAGCACTCCATGCTTCGAACACAATGTAGTGACTTCCAGAATGTCTTTGCATCCAGGTTCGTTCAAGATTTCCCAAACTCTGTAGGTCCACGTTTTTCAAAGCGCTTGCGCATCATGTGGCGTCTCTGCAGACAAACTGTGTCTCCTCTCTCCTGAGTATGTAGCCAGCAGCACAGAGAGGGAGGCGTCCGGATGTGCGCTTCCCGAGGTGGAGTTTGGCGTGTGTGTAGAAAGCCTGGGCATCTGCTTTCTCCTCTCTGACGGGAAAGTCCGGGAAAAAGAACCGTAAAGAAATCGGGAACATCATTGAACTGATGTCTTAAGCTCCACATCACATCCTCATGTGAACCAGTCACATGTCTGCAGAAAAACAGCCAGTCACTTCTCCCTAGAATGGGAATGAGAATAAAATGTATTATATATTTTCATTTCGTAATGTGTTTTCAAACAGACAAGTGTATATGCTGCAGTAAATGTGACTAAATAGCTCAAATTTTAGATTTTGCTCATATTTTTTCTAAAGAAAGCCAAAATACTAAATGTCATGGATGAATATTTACTGAGTAATCCACTATTTTGTAGAGGGGGGTCAAAATTGCAGATTTCAACTGAGATTCAGAGACAAGTTATAGGGGGGGTAAAATGATTTCAGAAAGATGGCAGCATTATAATGTTATTTTTACTCAGAGATTGATAGCTCTATTAGTAAAATCTGATGACTTTAGTAATCTTTGTTGCATTATGTGCCAAAGGTGACCATTCAAAAATGGGGAAACAGCACGTTTTAAGTTTTTCTGCAAAGGTTTGCATGCCTGTAACTTAAGTAGTATTAAATATATCTTAATGCCCTTTTAGATGTTGGGTCTTAACAAACTTTCATTTTAACATCTTTATTTGTAAGGTCCTATATGATTCGGCTCCAGAGATATTTTAATTTTAATATGGCTTCACGAGTAAATTGTTAGAACAGTTTTGTACATTTTCATTGGTCAAAAAACAATTGTGGGTCAGTTTGTAAAAAACGATATTTCGTTTCTTTTAAAGAGGAATGTCTGAAGAAATAATGTTGAAACTAGAGATGTATCTTGTTGCAATATAATTTTAGATTCCATTTGTTAATAAACTTTTCTTTTGGGATCATGCATCGTTTAGTCCCAGACATATGGGGATACCAATGAGGCCCCATGTCCAGATTGATGAATGTTAGCCATTTTCAGTGGTCGAAAACCAAATGTTGGTGGCTTTTTATACAGCTGATACTTATTTTGTTTAAAGAACAATGTCAGAAGAAGAAATACTGTTGAAATTAGAATTGTATCTTGTTTCCCTCTATCAAAACAATTGCATACAACGTAAACAGCTATTGTAGTCTGTATGAAAAGGCCTTGGGAATTTGTAAAATTAGAAATAAGAGATTTTGACCACTAGAGGACAGCAAAGACTGTACAGCACTTAATACCAGGGAGTCTTGGAGAAGAGTCGAGCACACAACAATTTAGGGCTGGATGATATATCAATATTATTTTGTTAGCTGTATAAAATTAACTTGCGCTGTGAATACTGTTATGATTTTAATATGCTTTTTATTGGCCATTAAGTTTCTAAAGACCATGGGAGTAGCCTAGTTTTACATCCACGTCTTATGCCAGGGCTTGCGTGTAAGATAATAAAGACATATTTTAATAGCATCTCTGATTTAAATCTCAGCAGCAAAACTGAGTTGAGTGGTTCAATGCATGTCTGTTTAACCTAGAACATTTTTGGAGCACCTGATGCACCTGTACTTTTGCTTTTCTTTTCTACGTTTTTTTTTTCAGACCTATTCTAGCACTTGCAGTTTCTGTCTAGCTAATTGAAAGTTCCAATTTTCCTTTTGTTTTCTCTAAGAATGTGTGAAATTCCAGAAGTGTAAGAAAAATGCATGCAACAATTGGGTGTTTTTTTACTGCAGACAAAATGAGAAAGAAATCTACTGAATGTGACAGAAAAAAATAGTGCAAACTATCTTTACAAACTATATAAGAATTAGTTACATAATATAACAACCAAATGGATTGATATGCAAGCTGTAGTCTGCATCGGAACCGTTTTTACGATGCAAAAACCTAAATTGTAGTGCTTTATCCGATATGTACTGCTGTGTCATCCTTGTTTTTGGTTTGTTTTATGTCAAAAAGCCCTGTTGTGTGCATTTCTGTGCTGCGCTGTCATGCAAATATCTCTAAAGAGAGGATGTCTGCTTTACAAAACTTTTAAATCATTCAAATTGGATCTTGGTTTTTGAGGGTTAAAGAAAAAAAATTGCTTGTAGATAAAGATGAAAAAAACATCTTACCATTCTCACCTCCGTGCTGGGGGGTAAAGTGAGGGGGCAGAGGCTTGTTGAACAATGGCTGAAGAGGAGATACCTATGAGATGGAAAAACACCTTAAGTACGTATCCATGCATCTGAAAGACTACTTTCAAAAAAGGAATGTAGTCAAGACCAGAAAAGAACCCCTTTAAGTCAACCAAGACTAAGCTATTTTAAAGCTTACCTGTAGCATAGGACAAGTCGTACTGTCCTGGGAGTAGTGGATAGCCTAGATGATGGTGGGAAGGCATGATCCTCTGAGAGGGCGAAGATCTTGGACGTTCACCATCTCTTTCCCTCTCACTCCCACTTCTGTCTCTTTCATGGGGCATCTTTTCACCCACCGTGGGTGATTTGCTCTTGTATTGGTTAGCATGCTGATGCAGGATGTCCAGAGCTTT
Organism: Cirrhinus molitorella; assembly: GCA_033026305.1. Taxonomy (NCBI): domain Eukaryota; kingdom Metazoa; phylum Chordata; class Actinopteri; order Cypriniformes; family Cyprinidae; genus Cirrhinus; species Cirrhinus molitorella. The sequence goes on from CM065141.1 coordinate 29,019,616, forward strand.
AGACTCGGACGCAGACTTGCCACTCACCGTAGGACTGGCACGAGCCTTCTCACCCTCCTCTCCAGGAGGCATCTTATTGCCATACGGAGAAAAAGAGTACCCTGGTGACAGGTATGACCCTAGGAAAGGGGTGAAATTATAACGACCCTTTATATATCAGTATCCTTGATTAAAATAAAGATGGTGTACACAAGTTGTTAGCTCCACAAAGGACTTACCAGGGTAGGGGTTCTGCATCATGACAGTAGGCACCCCCCGGTATCCCGGATGGCTGGGGTCATATCCCTGGCCGTAGGGGTAACCGTGCATGTATGACATATATGACTGATGCTGCGGCAGAGGTGAGGAAAACTGCATATGTGCTCGTGGATCTTTGTTGACTCCTCTATGCTCCTCTGAGACAGACGAAGTTCGTGCTTCGGCCCCTTCCTTGCTTTCCTCTTTGGAGGGAGTGTCTTTAGGACGCGGCCTTTCATCTTTGCCTTTCCGTTCTCTCTCGCGGTCTCTGTCCCGATCTCGGTCCCTTTCTCGCTCGCGATCCCGCCTCTCCTCATCAATCTGTTTCTGAGCATCGGGGTACTTGCTGGGGTAAACGTAGGGCCACAGTCGAGAGTCTGGCTCCTGGGAAAGAAAGTGGAGTTTGAAATGCCCGTTATGAAAGATAAACAACTTTACAACTGTATTGTAAAAAGAAACAAAAGTTGAGTTTCATACCTGTCTGTACATGTACATTGCCTGCTCTATAGCCGATCTCCCAGACTCAAGGCTTGGTTTCTGCTCATCCTTCGGATGATGCCCAGCTTCACTTAGCTTCATTTTCAAACCCTCACCTTGCTGGGTTTGTCCCTTGCCATCTTCTCCTTTGGGGATAATGACTGACTTGCCAGGCTCCGAGGGATCTTTGGGCTTGCCCTGTGGGGATGGTTTGCCCAAGTCTGAAAGACTTGGTGCTTTCGACAAGGTAGGAGGAACAGAAGCTTTCTGCTTCCATTCTTCTGGCTTCATGGATGCTTCCCTATCCTTCTGAGCAGCCTCTGATTTCTTCTCTGCAGCACGATGCTGTTCAGCTGCTTGCCGTTGCCGGTCCTCACACTGCTGCCTGTAAGCAGGGTTTGTGCTCATCAGGTGGTTATGGTAGGCCTGATCTGGCGAATAGCCATAAGGAGGCACGTAAGCATACTGATTGTAATAGAGGGGCTGCATGAACATGCTAGAACGCTGCTGAATGACCGAAGGCTGCGGCGGCAGCTGCGGCTGCTGAGAGGATGCACCTATTTCTGGCTTCCGATCTTCAGATGGCTCTGATTTGCTCTTTTCATTCCCAGGTTCTGGGTCTTCCTCTTTTTTCACCTTCACTGCACCATCTTGCAATGATGTGACAGTGTTAGAAACTCCTGGACTGGGATTTGGGTTGACATAATTGGGTGAGTAGTATGTTTCATAACCTGGGTAAAACGAAGAGTCTTTGTTTGGTGGTTGGGATGGAAACAGGGATTTCTTGGCACTTTCCCGAACTGCCTGATCCTCGGACTTGACCTTCACACCCTCAACTTTGCCCTCTCCATCTTCCCCTGCATCAGAGATGTCTGAGTATGCCGGGCTGTTGGTCTTCACAGAAGAGTTATCTGCCCCATTTTGGGTAACCACATGAAGTGGAGTGAGAGGTTGTGCCATTCCCCCGCTTTCTATCCGACTGGCCACACCTATAGAAGGGCTGGGAGAATTGTCAGAGAAGCTGTAGATTTTGTCCGCTTCCGCCTTTATGCTGGCTAGCCGACTTTGATGTGGATCTGTGGATCCATTTAACAGCCCCTCACTCTTGCCACCTTGGTCTGAGCTCTCAGAATATGGGCTCTTACCTTCTTCAGGCTTCCCTCCTTTGCCAGGGGCTTTCGGACTGTCTCCTTCCTTACAACCCTCCTTCTTTTTCTTATCTTTCTTTTTCTTGTCCTTAGAGCTGCTCAAGGCTGGGTTCATTGAGGGATCTCCCATTACTGCAGGTTTGGGTTGAATGGTTTTTAGTTGGGGGCTCTTGCTAATGGACTGGACCACGGAGCCCATACTGGAGGAGGAGCCAGAATTGGGGGCAGGGAAGCCAGAGGTTGGCAAGGCGTACAACTGCTGCGGAGGTAAGGAAGGAACGAGGGGCCTTGCTGACTTCATTGCCTTCTGAGCGAGCTTGTCCGCCTTGGTACCACTGCCAGACTTCTTAGCTTTGTCCAGACCTCTTTTATCATCAATTCCATCGTTGCTCGCCTCATCTGTAAGACACGGGCCATCTTCGCAGCCATCCATGGGCACACCAGAATCATGCTCAACCTCTGGCTTCTTCTTGCCAGGCTGCTTGGAGCTGAACTTTCCTGATGAAGGTGATGGGCTCTGGGCATCAAATCCTCTGCCTTTGGGGGTGACTGACCGTGCAGGAGACGCACATCCCTTCTGAGAAATGGATGCTCCATTGCAACTGCCTGGCTCTGGGTGCAAAGTGGAGTCCTCACCATACTCACTATCACCATCTATGTCCAGCTTGATGTCGTCATCATTGTGAGCACGAGCCTGGTGATACTTCAGTCCGTTAATGTGCTTGTACTTCTTGTTGCAGTTGGGATGGGGGCAGTCGATGAGCACCGGTGACGAACAGTTGCGATCCAAAGAGGGAGGCAAGGATTCAGCTTTGATGTTGGAGAGGGGAAGAACAGTATGAGGTATTCCACTGTTTGAATTGGTGCGCATACGTTTGCTACCCTTAGTGTCCTCAGAACTGGAATTGGGCTCCATGTCTGAGGCAGGTTTGTTCTTGCGTTTGTTAGCAGATGACGGACTAGCTTTTACATCCTCAGTGTTGCTGTTTGGCGGCGTGCGCCGCTCAGAGGAATTCTGACTGCCCCGTCGCCCTTTGCTGTTGGACGCGGCTCGAGTCTTGCTGTTGTTGCTGCCTTTGTTATCAGAAGAGTTGCTGTTCTCGTTGACTGGCGTATTGCTGTTGGGCCTCATTCTTTTACCCCGCCCACGGCCATTCCTCATTTCCAGGTCACTTGTGGGTGACTCACAGAACCTAAGGAAGCAGAAGGAAAAAAAAAAAAATCAGCTCTATATACAAAATAACTTTTTCATTGACATGAAATTTAGAATTAATCCATTTGCGCCACCCGTTTTTCTGCCTAAACCTCTCACAATTATCTGCAAACCACAAAGGGTGCTAACAGTGCTGCAGATATTCTCTCGGATGAGAGATGGCCTCTCTTCTAAATCAGCCTCTCCATTTGGATGCTATAAGTGCTTCTCCAGTGGGCCCTGGAGAGCCAGCAACGTGCTGTGCGTTTTTATCCTCTCGTTATCCCTGATCTTGACAGCAATGCTTGTTCTGATGAATTGCATGCAGTGCCACACTGCTGCAGGATTAAGCCAGGGTGACCTGGCTGCTGATTAGATGCAGTGTGATAACATCCTCCAACAGATAAGGCACAGACTCAGAGGCAAGATCAACCGGAGAGCTCGATCAAAGCACAGGCTTTAAACCGTAGTAAAACAAAGCAGTTAAGAAAGCTACCTCTGGGCCCCCAGTCCCCAGAACAGAATAGAGATTCCTAAGGACCAGCAGAATGACAAGATGATATACATCATAGACTGATATGTAACGTTAAGAGATATTTATAAGAGAAAACTGTCTGTCACTATGTACAGTCCTGCAAGTTGTCACTCCCCCTTAACTAACTGGACCACAGGTTAACACCCAAATCCTCACTTCCAAGCACTCAGGATGTCCATTTTAAGTGTTCGATCTGTCAGTGGAGGGTTCTGCAATGGTGATAGCAAAAAGTACAGGAATAACATTCATCTTTAAATGGTTCACCCAAAAAATGAAAATTTTTACTCACCCTTCAGGCTTCCTAGGTGTATGTGACTTCCTTTTTTCAGACGAATCTAATCAATCAGTTAAATAAACAATTATCCTGGCTCTCCCAAACTCTATCATGACAATGGGTGGGCGTTTCACTTCAACAGTCCGACTCTAGTCCAATAAAGTGCATCCATCCATAATAAAAAGTGCCTCACACGGCTCCAGGGGGTGAATAAAGATCTCCTGTACTGAATCGATTCCTTTTTGTAAGAAACGAGCAGCCCAGAGCTGCTTCCAATGTACGACCAGTTGGCACAAGCTAGATTAAAGTGATTATTATGTTTTAAATATGGATATTTTTCTAACAAAAATGCATCAATTTGCTACAAGAGGCCTTTATTCACCCCAATTCTTATTACGGATGGATGCACTTTATTGGACTTGTTGAAGAGAAACACCCACCCATTGCCATGACAGAGCTTGGAAGTGCAAGAATAATTTTTAATATAACTCTTATAATATAATAATTGTATTCCTCTGAAAGAAGGAAGTCATATCCACCTAGGATGCCTGGAGGATGAGTACATGATGGTCTAATTTTAATTTTTGGGTGAACTAACCCTTTAAGATATATTTAGGAGAAAACTATCTATTAAATAAGGAGTGTGCATTTTCATCAGATGAAGAGTGTATTTTTTCAGTTGTCTCAAGGCGTGTGTACAGTTTTGCAAGTTGTCACCTCCTTTAACTAACTGGACCACAAGTTAACACCCAAATCATCACTTGCACTTCCGAGTACTTGGGATGTCCATATTAAGTGTCTGGTCTGACAATGAAGGCTTCCGCAATGGTGATAGCAAAAAGTAAAAAAAAAAAAAAAAACAGGAATGACTTTTGCATTCATCTTCAATTGCTTTAACCTGTTCCAGCGACTAGGTGACTCAAAGCAGCTCTGACTGGAAAGCAAACATACAGAAGAAATACTCCTATATGAATGCACTGCATCATCTTCACCGACGCTCTCCCCAGGGGCTAATGCTGTGTTAGTAATGTTTGCCAGCAGCCTCCTGCAGCCAGCAGATAAAGTGCACCATGGAAATACAGCCTTTTCTGGAACATTACGATTAGAAATTACAAGCTACCTCCTGAGGCAGAGTTTCTTAAATGCACACAGCTTTATGTACAGCAAATTATTTGCACCATGCAGTGCTGCTATCTGACCTTGGGCAGGATACGGTATGACAAAAAAACACAGCTAAGTGTTGGGAGTCTTGGATCTGCAAGGTCAAAAAGGAGCTTTAACACACTATTATTGCCTCAAGCTATAATAGCCACAATGTTTGGGTCAGGCAAGAGGTTCATGGCATTAGGACCCAGTAGAATCGTAACTGAAGTGCTGGTCTGTGAGAGACTACTGCTGCTGCTGCTTCAGATCGATGCAAGGAGGAGAAAAGAAATGGGGGGGGGGGCTGGGAGAAATCAATTCCTTCATGATGTTGCATTTCAAAAGGTGGGTGTCAGCAGGGGGGCGTTTTGAGACATTACCCTGCAATGTTTCCTTCATTACTGCAATGGCAGCACACAAAAGCCCAGAGGATGAAGAAAGGGTCTGTTAGGAGTATGCACTGACCAGAATGAATGTTTCAAAAAATTTACTTTACACTTTTCCCTGCAAAATAGAACAGCTTACCGTGGGGGTGCCCAGTCATGTCGAGTGCAGTCTAAAAGCGTGCCCACATACGTCTTGTTCCTCCAGGTAACATTTACAACCAGCATACCTGCAGAAAAAAATAAATATAGAAAATAAGACTTTGACTACTGAAACCTATATGGGCCATTCTACAATTGGTGCAAACTGCGGTCCACAACCAAAAGATACATTTAAAAAACATTTAAGTATTCAAATTTCAGTAAGCTTAATATATATAAAATCATGATTTATTTGGTAATTTCAATTGGGAGGTGGCTGTCCCGAACCCTAACCCCCTAAATTTCAACTAATGAATACAATATTGGGGAAAAAAAAATTGTTTTTTTTATTCCATCGTTTTTAAAAATAGCTTTTTTGAAAAAGTGAAGTTTTATATATATATATATATATATATATATATATATTTATTTATTTTGTAACTTGCGCAAAAAAGTGTCCCGCATTTTATGTCACTACCGAAACGGTGCATTGGCCGAGACTGACTTGAACTAAACCCAAACATTTATGATCAGGAAATATTTCTGTGTCCCTCTCTTATAGCTACAAGGTGTGAATAGATAGGTCCCATCATTTTGAGGTAAACTGTTTTCAAAAGTTTGAAAATCTGTGTGTAACTTTAAGGAATGTCACCACCGAACATCTTTCTTCTGAAATTAGGCACACTTTTATTAGTTATTCCATATCATTTAGTTTTTTTATGTGTATATAACTGTTCAGAACTGTGCTAGCTAACAATGTGCTGATTAGCATCATTGAGCTAGGCTCAAAAGCATCTAAAATTGTCACTACTGAAACAGTCATGGCCGCAACATTTGACATTTCAGTAAAAAAATTCGGTGACGTTTCGGTAGTGACATCCTTGTTTTTTTGGGTGTCATTCCCTAAATTTGTCATTACCGAAACAGTCACGGCTGAAACATTCTGTGATATTTCAGTAGTGACATCCTTGTTTTTTTTGGGTGTTATTTCCTAAATTTGTTACTAGCAAAACAGTCATGGCTGAAACATTATCGATATATGATATTTCGGCTGTTTCACAGTGCGGCTCATTTCAGTAGCTCACACAGCAGGAAGGAAAATATGTATTTCAATATTTTCTCTCGCCGTTATATCGTTGGGTAATTACTCTATATAAATTGCAGGCATCAAGGAGACACTATTAATATGCGGGGCATTGAAACCGCTTTTAAACGCACAATGGCTTTTTTACTTTCACTTTTGAGATATGCGATCGCACATGCTCTGTGTAAACTAGAGCAGCAGTATACCACACATTTTACATGATCAGATTCTTGTCAGAGGATCTGTTAATCATTCGCCATCGTCCTCAGCCATCTCTTCTTACTCTATTTATGTGGTAAGTGAAATCTTATGTACTGTAATGTAACAGGCTAACGCTAGCAAAGCAGCTAAGCATTTTTTATTAAAAGGCTTTGTTTTACGTGACTTTTTGAACACAGATATGCAAATGTTGGGGGCGTAACAATTAATGTCACAGTCGGTGTTATGTTGGGATTCGCCTCTTTTTCAGTGGTCTTTTGTAAACACAAGATTTCCATAAGAAGGGGGAAACAATGGTGTTTGAGGCTTACGGTATGTCATTTCCATGTACAGAACTGCTATTATTCAACTATATAAATACAGTTTTCCATTCTATGGCACCTTTAAATTATATATTACTGTGGTTCGGTAGTGGCAAATTTGAGGAGAGGACAAATATTTCGAACCTTTTTAAAAATACAACATGACAATTAATTGCACAATTACTAGAAATGTATACCTTAGATATTATACAATTTGCATACATAAAATAATTTGTTTCAAGATGTTTCCAACTTTTACTTTAAACCAATTCTGTATGCAATACCATTGTGCACAATAAGCATTAGTTCTTGATCTACACAAGTGAGATTTGGCAAAAAAGATAAATGAGTGCCTGTTGGCACAAGTATACTGCCGATTTTACATTCCTCAGCACAGATGTCCAAATCTAAAACGCCTCCTGTATAAAGACAACAGGAACAGCAGGGTGCACAAAAAGCTATTAGTATGCAGAGGAAGTAAAGGATAGAGAGAGGAAAAGAAACAGTGGTGGGGAACACTGGTCAGCCCATGTCCTCCATCTGACATTTCTGCAGAGACTCCATATATGCTTTGTGTTTGTTTTGAACTGGAATCAGTCCAAAAAGAATCATCCGCATCTAGGGTTTACAGATCTGTCATCTTCAGTTTTTGCTTCCTGCAGGTTGTGTGCCATCTGCTTGACATTTAGCATAACAAAACCCAGACACTGAGAGATACAGAGTGCCAAAGGAGTGACAGGAAATTAGCCTACACCTACGTCATTTGTTAACACCAGGTGGCAGCAGCTATCGGTTTTTTTTTTAAGGACGGTACACACCTCTGCAAGTCCCCAGCCGACCACTATGCAATTCCACCGCGCGCACGCAACAATCAAGCATCTGACCTTCCAGAGCGCCACACAAAATTGATCTACGGTGCTTTTGAGGACGGTCTCCGCAACCTTTCATTGTGACTGACAAAGCACACAAGAGATATCTGTTTGATTTCGAGCGGCAAGGCGCTATTCGCAATGGGGCATCAATTGCCTGCTTCTAAAACAGCTTATCAAGAGGTGCCAGGCAATAAAAATTTCACACCGCAGTCGACTGCAAAGGGAGACAAAAACCCTCCATGTGTTTAGTTCTGCCTTTCACGCTGCGTTTCCTTGACAACTGGCAACGGCGAGCAGCCACTGCAACGGCGCTCATTCCATCTCAATGACACAAGTGGGGAAATTGAGCAGAATACTCGAATCATGTCTCCAAATGGGAAATGTCGATAATTGGCCTTTTGTACGAGGGTGAAAAAACACTACTACATCTGCTAACAATTAGCATGACATCAGCTGTTGTTGGAATGGCGATCGTTACCCGCTGAAACCGGACCCGGGACCACCGACGTGGCAAGGTGAATTGCAGAGTTAACCAACCTGCCAATTCAGTGTCATTCCCCGAAACGTACAATGTTATTTCTAATGGCACGCAGCGCAAGGACCGTAAAAAGGAAGCTGTAATTGGAACCCGGTCTGATTCTTTCAGTTTCAGAGCCTCATTAAAACACACTCAAACAATCCAGTACAGTAGAGGCTGGGAAACAGGTGTGTACTTACTTCCAGAAATAATAAAGACTATTATGGCACAGGTGTGCCACACAGCCAAAGGGAAAACGCTGCGATACGTGTGCAACTCGCATTCCCTGCCAGTGACCTCTACGTGTCAGCAAGTCTCTCGACGAAACCCGAGCGCCAGTCGTCAGCTTTGAAGCGACATTTGCACCCTTGCACCGGAGACCTTTACTGCAGACTACTTTAGTTTTTATAAGCCGAGAGAGAGCGCAGCCACCCGCTCACACAATGTCTGCAGTATAACTGCAGGTGTGGCTGCAAATTCTCCCGCATGGCTCATATTTCCACAGTAGGTGCTTAATTCTGTAAATGGAAGCCCTGACCTGCTCAGACTGACAGCCTCCTAATGTTTACCAAACACAAACCCTCTTCCCAGCAAACATAGAACATGTTAGCGTATGGTTATTTTTCTGGGAACCAAAAAGTGTTTCAAGAAATTTCTCTCTAGTTTCATTTTTTTGGGGTGGCTTTTGTGTGACAACCCAATAAGAACCTTTACATAGCACTGCGTGGTGGTTATTTTTAGAAACGTCTTGGAAAAACGTCTTTTTCCAAAAAATGTGTATGTATGTAAATTGCATAATATCCAAGGTACACATTTCTAGTGATTGTGCAGTTAATTCTCATATTGTATTTTCTTAAAGTTTCTGAATATTTGGCCTCTCCCCAAATTTGTCATAGTAATAATAATTTAATTAGAAGGGTTGTATTGAACTATTAAGATTTTGCTTACATCTAGATTGTAAATACATTTTTTTGCCATTTTATAATTTTTTTTCAGTGGTAAATCCAAATTAATGTAACAATATTTCAAGTGTTATTTATGAGATTTATTGTATTGTATTTATATGTACACTATCATAACACCTTAGTTGATAATTCAGTACGCTTTGACAAAACTTTCCATGTTTCGGTAGTGACATATGCTTTGGTAGCGACAACAGAATTTTAACTCGCATACTAAAACACTACTAAAACATACTAAAATATTAAAAAAAGGGCATAACTGTACTCCAAATATGAGGATTGTGTGTTCTCTTTTGTCACTACCAAAACAATAAAATGACATGTTTTGGTAATGACATCTTAGTTTTTTTGGATGTTATCCCATAGAATTTTCACTACCGAAACTTCACCAAATGTTTTGGTCATGGCTGTTTTAGTAGTGACAATTCTATAGGATAACACCCAAAAAACAGATGTCACTACCAAAACTTCACTAAATGGTTCAATCGTGACTGTTGCAGCAGTGACAGTTCTATGGGATAACACCCAAAAAAACAAAGATGTCACTACCAAAACTCCATGAAATGTTTTGGTAGTCACAATTCAAAATACTTTTGAACCTAGCTCAAAGATGCTAATCAGCACATGGTTATCCAGCACAGTTCTGAACAGTGATGTCACGACCAAAACATTTGGTGAAGTTTCAGTAGTGACATCTTTGTTTTTTTGGGTGTTATTCCATAGAATTGTCACTACCGAAACAGCCATGAATGAACATTTGGTGAAGTTTCAGTAGTGACATCTTTGTTTTTTGCTTGTTATCCTATAGAACTGTCACTACCGAAACAGCCATGAATAAACATTTGGTGAAGTTTCGGTAGTGACGTCTTTCGGTAGTGACCGAATGGTTTCGGCAGTGACCGAATGGTTTCGGCAGTGACAATTCTATTGGATATCACCCCGAAAACTAAGATGTCACTACCGAAACTCCATAAAATGTTTTGGTAGTCACAATTCAAAATACTTTTGAACCTAGCTCAAAGATGCCAATCAGCACATGGTTAGCTAGCACAGTTCTGAACAGTGATGTACATATTAAATCTAAAATGTTATGCAATAACTATTAAGGAAAATATTAAGGTTAGGGTTTGGGACAGCCACCTCCCAATTGAAAGTACCCAAATATATACATTAAGCTTACTAACATTTTAAATATAAAAGGATCTTAATAAACATCTAAGATTTAAATAAATTAAATTACTTTTAAAAGTGTTTCTTTGGTTGTGGGACAGCCGTTTGCCCCAGTTTTGTAGAAAGGCCCTTGTAGGTTTTATTTTTATAACCAACACTAAGGTGTCTAAGATATGGCAGGAATGTTTCTAGTGACAACACAATGCCTTAAAACAAACAAGAAATATGAAATGCAATCCAACAAATCCCTCACTTCACAGTGCTATGAACACAGCATAGTGAAAACCTCCCCACACCCCATTCTTCATTCATCTGTAATTAGTCACAGATAACCTGTAAATCATCTTAGCGTTCTCACAGGTTTGGTCACAGACAGATTAAGACGGCGCTCCTAATTGTGAAGATTAAGGCGCTGAGGACTGGGGGTTGGAGGGCTGCTGGAACCGGCTACAAACAATGAGACATAAAACCCAACCTTGTTTCCATCTGCTCATGAAGCAGCCGTTTATTCACTCTCGAAAGCCGCCCAATCATTAACCAAGCTGTAACTCTCTCCCTCTCTCTGGGGAAGGGAGCCTCAGGCAGTTGGTTCCACTTATCTGGTGAATTCTTTCAACGTTACACATTTCCCTCCTTCTCTATGCCAGTTAAATCTTATGCAATCTGCAATTCTGCAAATGGTTATCTGCACAGATCGACAAACTAGAAGACATATCTTAACGGCGCTCGGTTTGCTTCGCGGCGCTCTCGCTCCAAAGCACATCGAGCTACACGGACACACGCACGCGTAATCGACATGTTAAAGTGCCATGTCATTGTTTGTTGATTTTGCAAGAGCTTGCCCAAACTTTCACTGTACACCTCTCATCCAGGTGAAATTTCGAGAGGATGAATCACGGAAAACGTAACAGCGAACAAGCTGAAAGCACTTGCTTCATTGTGCTCGCCTTGGCTGTTTTTCCCACTTCTCAATGGCTGTTTTGCATACCTCAGTGCTGCCTAGCTGCCAAGAGAAGCAAATTGGTGTGCCAGACAAGTCCAAACTAAGACTGCAGGCTCATTTTCGGGGCTGAGAGAAGAGCTCACTGTCTCAGAGAGTTAAGAAATAGACACTAAAACGCCCTGAATGATTGACGCTAGTCGACTAAGGGATCTTGTTTGTTTGTTTTCGCTTTTCTTTGAAGTGCAGGAAGCACTTATACATATAACCAAAAGCTACACTACATGAGGGAACTGATAGCGTAAAGGCTGGATGTTGATGTCCTGAATAAAGACCCTTTATACAAAACTGGCTTAGTCTATGAGAGAACCTTGGCAGTGACTGGAAGAATGCAAGTCTGATCTCAAAGAGCAGTGCCCTTGTCATCTCATATCCCATTTCCACCCAGCAATAAAGGGGTCATCGCCATTACTTTAGGCTCCTTCCCCCAATAGCCCCATCAAAGAGTATCCTACTGGCAACAAAGAACTGACAAGCCCAAAAGAGAAAAGGGGGGAGGGCATAGGGGCCCTCACCGCCTGGGTCACCAGTCTAATTTCTCCCGCAAAGAGTTTCATTAATGGGCAAGCATGGTCCCCGTAATCTGCCCCTGTGTCCCGCTGGGTGCGGGGAGGCATTGACCCAGGACCTCCTTTCCCATTCTCTTTTAACTCGTCATTCCCCGTAGCCCCCTCTTTTCACCGGCTGAAGGTCAAATGGAGAGAAAGAGGGGGGAAAAGGGCATCGGTGTGACCGGGTGAGACAAAGGCAGGCTAACAAGTCACTCACGAGAGCTCAAGCTCATGGAGAGTCCATATTCAAAGGGGTTTCAGACGATATTGTGTCTGATTAATTTGGGATTAGCTCTGTTTTTGAATGCAGGAGCAACAGTTGAATTCAAAATTTTACATACATCTTGCTGAATTTTTAGCAAAATAAGAGGGATCGTACAATTTTTTTTCTGTAGTACTGACTTGGATAAGATATTCAAGTCAAGTCAAGTCAAAGTCAAAGTCTGCTTTATTGTCAATTCTGCCATATATACAGCACGTACATACAGAGAATTGAAATTGCGTTACTCTCAAACCCTAGATGCATACAGGTAACATTAACAATAACATAAGAAGTAAAATACACTAACGTACAAAATAAATAATATATATATAAATACAATATTACAGTAAAAGAGTCAATTAAAAAAATAAAGTGGCATTTATGATAGAGATGTATGAGATATAAAGTGACTTATGAAAATAAAGTGGCAATGGCAGATAGTAGTGCAAACCAGACAAATAGTCAGTGCAATGTTGGTGTAGTGCAGAGCTTAATAGTCTGAGTATGTAAGACCAATGCTCAGAGAGTCAATGTGTATGAATATTTCACATAAAAGATGTTTACATATGGTCCACAAGAGAAAATAGTTGTTCAAAAGTTTCTATGAACTTGATTCTTAATACTGTGTTGTTACCTGAATGATCCACAGCTGTTTTTTTTTTTGTTTGTTTAGTTGATAGTTGTTCATGAGTCCCTTGTTTGTCCTGAACAGTTAAGCTGCCTGCTGTTCTTTAGAAAAATCCTTCAGGTCCCACAAATTCTTTGGTTTTCCAGCATTTGTGTGTATTTGAACCCTTTCCAACAATGACTGTATGATTTTGAGATCCATAATTTCACACTGAGGACAACTGAAGGACTGATATGCAACTTTAGGCAAAATAAGAAAAATGTACACATTGTGCAAACGTTTTCACCCCCTGGCTCTTATGCTGCCTTCATGTGCTGTCGGAATTATCGTAAATGAGTTTCCTAATCAGGAAATTGGACATGATTGTGCTCTCAAGTCGTATTTACTGCTGGGAAATTTCAGAAATAATTTTGAAACCAGAGTTTCTGAGTCAAGTCAAACTTTGAACATGGTGGAGGGGACAACCATTGCTGCTGTCAATGCTGTTCTCACAACAACTACATCCCTTTGTCTTTCGCTAAAGTAGTGTATTTATAGGCTAGTTATGAACTATCATTCGAAGCATTTTATAAGCAGTAAAATAAGCAAGTATTCTGGAATTGTCAGCAAACTGACAAAAAGCACCGTGATTGTTTATATGACTGTCAACCAATGGGATGCTACACTTTTTCCATCATTAAAGCACTTAAATACGACAAGCTCGTAATCACAACTTCATAAATATACAATTTCCGATAGCACATGAAGGCAGCATTAATGCATGTTTTTTTTCTTCAGGAGCATCAGTGAGCGTTTGAACCTTCTGTAATAGTTGCATATGAGTCCCTCAGTTGCTCTCATTGTGAAAAGATGGACCTCAAAATCATACAGTCATTGTTGGAAAGGGTTCAAATACACAAGGCGGCTGAAAAAACTAAGAATTTGCGGGACTTGAAGGATTTTTCTCAAGAACAGAGGGCAGTTTAACTCATTTTTATAAATTCAACTATTATTTCCTCTCGTGGACCATATGTAAATATCTTTTATGTGAAATATCTTATTCAGGTCAAATAAAAAAAAACAAAAAAAAAACCTGCATTTTGTATGATCCCTCTTATTTTGCTCATTAACATTTTGTAGATTCTACAAGGTTTATGTAAACTTTCGACTAGAATATAGAAACAGAAGAATATAAATCAAGTATTCATGTAAAAAGATGATCAACCCTGAATGGAAAATAAGCTCATGCTACTAAAAGAAACCTGAATCTGCCTGTTTGACATCATTTTTGCACGAGACTAGTGCAGGAACAATTAGTCATCTTAAAAAGAACTTAGAGCAGCATTGGTTGTCAAAGACCTGATTTTTTTATGAGGTTGTGCTCCTTTGACATGCTTGCTCGGGTGGCTGCCTCGACTGATTATCTGGGTCACATGGCCGAGGTGAGCGGGTCTCCTGAGAGAGGGAAAGGGAGGGGACGTGAAGGGGCCCTTCTTTTGTAATATCCACACACATTTAGCACAGCTGAGTAACTTGCGCTCAGCAGAGGGGTGAGAACATTCCCTTCCCCCCAGACATCCATCCTCGGCACTTCTTCCCGGTGGACAACGAAGGGTTGCCAGGTGGCAATTATAAACCCTCGAGTAAACCGGAAGGATGGTATCCTGAGAGAAAGTGCCGTTCAAACCTGGAAAATAAACAATGGCTTCGTGTTCCCAAGCGATATCTGTCTGTATGCTTTCGTATTACAGAAGAGAGCTCTGAGGGAACTAACGTCAACACTGTCGGTTTCGGATTTTCAGCTAGCCAAAGCCAGAGTAGAAATGCGAGCGAGAACGAGCTGCATCTGGTCATTGTTGTCCAATATTGACAGCCTGCCGAGCGCTGACAGGAACCGAGAAAGCTAGCCGGATCCCCGCTGCGAAATGCAAGAGCTGTTAGACGAGGAGGAGAAAGACTTTGATGGAAGATCTGAGGGAAAAGGAAGACGAAAAGGGAAGTGTGGAACAAAACCAAAGGCAGAGCGAGGCCGAGTTGAGGCTTGACCACAAGCTGCGAAAGAAAAAGACAGGCGAGATCTGGCACTCTGTATGCGCTTGGCTCGGCGAGGTCCGTCTGACTGACGGAGAAAAGAAAGAGACAAGGGAGACTAAGAAAGGGAATGAATACCACACTCTCCAGGGCAAACATGACAGCCCAACAGGGCTCTTTGTGCGCTTTCCAGACCGGCTTGCCTGAGCCGACATCCACATGTCAAGTGTCTGTCTTCATTACATTCCTTCGGAAAAGAGGACAATGGCCACGACACTAAACTTCTGCTCGGGATTTGGACAGCTCCACCGTGTTTATGACAGACACGCCGGTTGGAGAGGTGGAAATGTGCCACCAGCTTTTAGACAGCTCCAAGTACCTCCTCGCAGCAAAGTAAACAACCTCTAATTGTTTGGGAAGGTCTGGCGGGTCTCCAGAACAAAGTTTGTCTCATCTCCTTCGCAGAGCTGGAAGAGACAAAGGGTTTGTGGTCGAGGCTTATTTGAACTCCAGAACATCATGCTTTGAAGACGTGGAGCACAGGACCGTTTATGGCCGACTCCCAAGAAAAAGAGAAAACTTGCTCGGAGATATTGGCACAAATGACAGAAAGGACCTAGTATGTGAATGTAGAGGTTTGCCACCCGGATTGAGGAATTGAAACAACTCGGGCCTGGCAAATGCTCCGGTAGTTTTGCCAAAGCCAAGCTAGCGTTGTGCCAGCTCACTGCGGGGATGCTTTTCTGGCAAGGAGCTCCAGGAGCCATAAAGCACTGGAAGATTTGAGGCTGACATTTGAGAGTGTCAGCAGGTGGGGTCGACAAGAGACGAGACTCCTGGCGCAGAAACGCATGTTGCTTTCTCTGAGCTTCTCGCTTCATCGCCCAGTCTCCGTGAACCTCCAGTTAGTCGCTCTGGTTTTGATGAGCTGTCATGGGCTGATGGAAGAGGCAGGTCAGGGGCATTTCCATCCCAGGAGGAGGCCGATCTTTGATCTGAACGGTTCCCTTTAAATACTGCAGCCCCAAAGGTCAGCATTTGGTAGTCAAATTACAACGCAAAGAGGTTGTTTAGCCTTTAGGTGCAAATGAACATGACTTTAGTTAAACGAAACGCAACGTTTTGGATGAGAATCGCATACATGTGTAGAATAATTCATGTACCAGTGATGCAGAAAAACTAGCCAGCTGTGCAAGTAAATTTCTATTAGCTGGGGTGATTTATTCTGATTGCTAACACCTACAACTGCAAGACCTGTCAATTTTAATTGTAAAACATTCACCACAAAAGCAAAATTAGCTTGTAGAGTTGTCACAATACCAAAATGTGGAGTAAAATATCTCAATACCATTACAAAAACAGGAAAAGTAATTGAATGAAGATTATAGTTATTTTATCCATTTAAAAAAAAGCATTTTATCCCCCTTTATAAATAAATAAATAAAAATTACATGCCAGTGCCGCTACGCAGGACTAATGTAAGTTAGGCTAAAAGCCAAATATTATTTTGTGATATAGTAATTTTTTTTCACAATAAAAATGTTTATCATGATATAGTATTTTTTGTTATTTGTGACCCTGGACCACAAAACCAGTCTTAAGTAGCATGGGTATATTTGTAGCAATAGCCAAAAATACATTGAATGGGTCAAATTGATCTTTTTCTTTTATGCAAAAAATCATTAGGACATTAAGATTATGTTCCATGAAGATATTGTGCAAATTTCCTACTGTAAATATATTAAAATGTTATATGCATGGCCTTTAAGATCTTCATTTGGACAACTTTAAATGCATTTTTTCCGATATTTAGAGTTTTTTTTTTTTTGCACCTTCAGACTCCAGATGATCAAATAACTATATCCTAACAAATAACAAACCATACATCAATAGAGAGCTTATTTTAGCTTTCAGATGATGTATAAATTTCAATTAAAAAAAGGAACCCTTATGACCCATATGTTTTCTGTGGTCCAGGGTCACATTTTATCTTTGTTATTAATATTAATAACATAGATGCAAGTAACAAACTGAAGAACAAATACAATAAAACAAATACACAAATGAAGTAAATAGAGCCCTATGAAATCAGTTTTATTTCTTCCCAAATTCTGAATTATTTTTTCCAATTCCATTTTTTTTTGTGTATTTTAATTTTGCTGGATTCTGTTTTGTCATTTAAATTTTTCTAGACTCCATTTTAATGGATAACTTAAATAAAATTTAAACAAAAAGCATGTCTAATTAATTAAAATTAAAAATAGTCTAAAAATAGTGAAAAGCTCATGAAGTGACTAGAGATCATGTTTGGGTTCATGTTTTCATATATTGGCAGAGGCTGAAAACACTGCGAGCGTCATGCACGCTTTAGTATGTGTGTAGTGAACAAAACAGAGCATCTGTGCCATTCATTCATACAGGAGACGTGTAGGATTCATACTTAAATCGTCAAATTGTGTGATATTCCGCTTTATACAGTAAATTCCATTTTTATGACTGAATCTGACAATTATGTTTGCATTTTCTGCTTTGCAGTAGTCATAGGACACTAAATAAACAATGTTTTACTCAGAAAATATTAAAATGCATTCTTAAAAGTACAGGTACTATAAAAATGCGGAATTGTACCATTTTTTTAAAAGCAGGGTGTCACGATACCTTTTCAGTATATCGTGCAACACTACTAGAATAAATTAATTTATACAGTTGAGGTCAAAAGTTATTATTTACCAAAATAAGAGGGATCATACAAAACGCAAGTTATTTTTAATTTAGTACTGACCTGAATATGATATTTCACATAAAAGATGTTTACATATGGTTCACAAGAGAAAACAATAATTGAATTTATAAAAATGACCCTGTTCAAAAGTTTACATACCCTTGATTCTTAATACTGTGTTGTTACCTGAATGATCCACAGCTGTGTTTTTTGTTTAGTGATAGTTGTTCATGAGTCCCTTGTTTGTCCTGAATAGTTAAACTGCCTGCTGTTCTTCAGAAAAATCCTCCAGCTCCCACAAATTCTTTGGTTTTTCAGCATTTTTGTGTATTTGAACCCTTTCCAACAATGACTGTATGATTTTGAGATCCATCTTTTCACACTGAGGACAACTGAGGGACTCACATGCAACTATTACAGAAGGTTCAAACACTCACTGATGCTCCAGAAGGAAAAAACATGCATAAAGAGCCGGGGGGTGAAAACTTTTGAACAGAATGAAGATGTGTACATTTTTCTTCTTTTGCCTAAATATATATTTTTTATTTAGTAGTGCCCTTCAGAAGCTACAGAAGATACTTACATGTTTCCCAAAAGACAAAATAAGTTACATTTACACTGATCTTCAAATTCCAAAAGTTTTCACCCCCCGGCTCTTAACACATGGTTTTTCCTTCTGGAGCATCAGTGAGTGTCTGAACCTTCTGTAATAGTTGCATGTGAGTCTCTCAGTTGTCCTCAGTGTGAAAAGATGGATCTCAAAATCATACAGTCATTGTTGGAAAGGGTTCAAATACACAAAAATGCTGGAAAACCAAAGAATTGTAGGACCTGAAGGATTTTTAGCTGTCACTAAACAAAAACACTGCTGTGTGGACTACATGTAAACGCCTTTTGTGTGAAATATCGGATTTCTTGACAGTACTAAATAAACAGTAACATGCATTTTGTATGATCCCTCTTATTTTGGTAAAACAATTAACATTTTGCAGATTCTGAAAGGGGGATGTAAACTTTTCACCTCAACTGTAGCCTTGTATGAACTTCGTAAACACCACACTAGACGTCCATCCATTACACAACTCTCCAAAGAGCTCAGAAAGCCTCCGGGCATCCGAACAGAGACGTCTCTAACAACCTAGCAGCCTCCAACTGCAAGGCATGCTGGTATGCCTGCATTGCTCATTCCAGTGACCCTCTCTGGAGGTGCTTTCAGACTTTCTCCTGGCTTATTTTCTGCATTTGTCAAATGGAGGCCGCTGTGCCATATGAGACCTCAGCACTGAATCACCAGCGAGACGGATGGAGATGCGAAGAGACCGGGGAAGACGGGAACTATTTGATGTGGTGTGAACTAGCAGAATTTCTGTGAGCTAATGGAGATAATGGAACGAGTGGGCGAAGGTAAAAGTATGCTTTGACCTTGCCTGAAATTGTCAGTCGCAGCGATTCATGAGGAAACACGTCCGGGTGTTCAAATAACACACATCAGCCAAATAGCAGAGCAAGACTTGCTCGTGTTACAAAAACAGGAGTTCATTTGCCTATGAATGCCCGCTAGTCTATAAAAAAATAAAACTCGCCTGAGGGGAGCGTTTGACAGCAAGCAAACACCACATGGACACATGGAAAACTTCAGAGGACTGAGGAAGAAAAACCCAGAGAGGTTACGCTTTATCAGGTGGACGAACTGACAAGCTCCTACGTCTGGATTTTGTTTGTTTACAGCACAAACACGCAAATGGCTACGGCGAGTCAGTCCGATGTCAGATCTAAACAGTCTGGCACTGGTCCTAGATAAAAAAGCATCCGTTTTATGGGAGAAAAAAAGCATTGCGTAATGAGGCAAACAGCAGCGTTTCTGTCAATCACCTGCTCCAGCTCGAAGCCAAGCTGGAATTAGTGTCCAGGAAGCTAAACAAGCAAATCTAAGTGTGTTCTCCCTAGTGTGCACTTCACTAGATGGGTAACAAGCACAGGCTTGATTATTTATACATGCGCAACATCCTGCGAGCAGCTTTTTTTTTTTTTAAGGGAAACCATGTATTAAATGTCGTTGATAGCTCACGGAGATATGTGTCCTGAGAAATCAGACAATCTGAGCGTCAGCCAATCGGAAAACTAGCTAATTGTAAATCTTTTTAGGGGCGGGGCTTGAAAGACTTTAATTTAATTAATTTATTATAGATGAAGATAGCAGAAATAAAATAATCGATCAGAAATGAAAATCACCATGTGTCTTAGTGCGATTATTTTAGTATTATAGATGTATTAGTTTTTATTAATATTCTGAATTAGATTTTTTTTTTTTTTAATATTCCAGGTTGTTATAGTTAACTAAAGCTAAAACCATATTTAAAATATATTTAAAATCACAAATGTTAACTGGGATAAAGCTTTTTCTTATTTCTCATTTTCATTTAGTATGAGCCCAACTAAAAATGAATTAAAAGTATACAGACAAAAAACAGAAACTAATAAAATTGCCAAAAACAACTAAAATACTAAAATTTTAAAATTATAATGAAACAGAAACAAAATTACTAAGTTTAAAATTTTAATGTAACTGAAAATCTAATTCACACTTTTCATTAAAAAAATTATCTCAGTGATATTAAAAGGTTTAAAACATATATATACATATATATATAATATTTTAATTTCAGTTCAAATTGTAGTGATTATTGTTTTTTTGCAACTAGCTAAAATTTTCCAATTTTATTTAACGTTTATTTAGTTTATGATTGTTTTTCATTATTTTTTATATTAAGGGTTAACTAAAACCATTAAAAAAATTTGACTTGACAAATGTTAAAAGGCATAAAATTTAAGATTTAAAAACTTATTTCTGATTTTCATTTAGTTTAACATACTAAAGTACCTAACACTGAAATAAAAAGGAAATACAAGTATATAGACAAAAAAACAACAACTAATGCATCCGACAAAAACTACTAAATTAACAAAACTTTAAAATTATTATGAAACAGAAAATATATACAAAACAACTTAATTCAAACTATTAGTTAAAACATAATAGTACTTTAGTGATACTGAAAAGGGTTAAAACACTATTTTTTTTTGGCAACTTGCTGAAATAAAAGGATTTTTAAAGTCTAATTTTAATTAATGTTTATTTTGTTTTAAACAATGAATTGTTTTAGTTTCTGTGTTCATTGTTTTTCATTATTTTAATATTCAGGGTTATTATAGTTAACTAAAATCATTATATATCTAAACTAAATTCAAACTATGAATTAAAAATTTTATAGTACCTCAGTGATATTAACAACCTATATTTTCTATTTATTTTAATTGGAGTTAAAACATTTTGAAATGCTATTGTTTTTTTTGCAACTAGCTGAAAATATTTTTCATTATTTTTATATTCAGGGTTATTATAGTTACTTTTGTCAAGTAACATTAATGATAAATGGTAAAAAAATTAAATATTTAAAAGCTCAATTCTCATTTTTATTTAGTTGATGTACTAAAATAAACTGAAATAATTTAAATTAAATTAAAAGTATATAGACAAAAAAGCCCTATTTAAACTAATTACTAAAACTTAAAAAATATATTGGAACAAAAAAATAATAATTATATATATTTAGAGTTTTTTATTTATATATATATATATATATATATATATATATATATATGAAAATTATATTTTTTTTTACATCTAATTTTAATTAATGATTATTTTATTTTAAATAGTGATTCTGGTTTTACTTGTAGTTAATGAAAAAAAAAGCATGGCTCTATGTTCATTTACACACGAGCAGCTCTTGATCCAGTGTTTTCAGCATCTCAAGAGCAGCTTAGTTTTGCATCTTGGCATTTGTTCTGTTCATCTGAGTTTGGGACGCTTACAATGTGCATTCGAAAACAACATGCCCCAACTGTCTTCCTCAAATTATTAGGGGGCTCCCTGCAGATTTCTATAATCAAAATAGTTTTTTGCCAAACTGTGCATCCCTACAAACAAACAGAAAACCTAAAGCTTTGTAAATCACAAATTGCAGAAAAATCACCATCAGTGTTCATTAAATATAACAGCGATTGAGTGTTTAACAGACATCCATCTGGCTCTTCTGCTTACCGTCCTCAGTCTCCTGCCAGACGATGCCCTCCAGGTTGACGCTGGTGCCAGGTTCACAGGGGCCCAGACATTCGGGTTCGGTGGCCAGAGCCACGTCGGAGGTGTTGACGGCCACGGAGCGCGTGCGGACCATGATCTGCTCGCACGACGACGAGATGTCGCTGTTGCCGACAGGAGCGAGGAGGTGGAGCGGTGGTGGTGCTGGAGTGGAGACCGGAGACTCCATCTGAGGGACAATTCAGAAAGGATTCGGTTAGACAGTGGAAATAACATCATCATAAGACCAGATCAAAACACGTTAAAAACAACAACTGTAGGATTATTTACAAAGAGCCTTCAAATACTACTGCATTTTAACCATTTCAACCATCATATATATAGAAAATATATTTTTACTTGTAATAAATATTAAATAAATAAAAAATATTATTTATTATTTATTCATATCATTTATGATATAAATAACATTACTACTATATTATCAGTAGTAGTAGTAGTAATATAAAATTCTTCAGTTATTGTTAAATTGATGTAAAAATATATAATATTAATAATTGAAAATACATAACATTCTTTATAATAAATACATAAACAACAAAATATATAGTAATATATAACTAACTCACATACATAAAACTAAAATTATTATTATTAATATTATTATTAAATATAAAATTCTCCAGTTAATAATAATAATAATAATAATAATAATAACATAAAATAAATATGTTTACTTGTAATAAATTTACAATTTACTATATAAATGGCATAATAATAATAATTATTATTATTATTTCATAACAAAATCCTCCAGTTATTGTTAAATTGTTATAAATAAAAAAGTACAATAATAATAACAACAATAACAACAACAACAACAACAGCGACCTAGAATTAATAAATAAAATGTATTATATGAATAATTAATATTATTATTATTATTATTATCATCATTATTATTATTATTATTACTACTACTACTACTATTAGTTGTTATTATAGTTATTGTTAAATTGATGTAAAAAACAATAATAAATAATAATAATATAAAACATTCTTTATAATAATTACATAAATAAAATGATAAAATATATAGTAATATATAACTAACCCACACATAAAACTAAAAATATTATATAATAATAATAATAATAATACTAATAATAATAATAAAGAATAAATATATTTTTACTTGTAATAAACATTGATATTATATATGTACAATTTTCTATATAAATAATATAATAATTTTATAACACAAAATACTCCAGTTATTGGTAAATTAAAAAAAAAAAAAAATTATATATATATTATATATGTGTGTAAATATAAAAATATATATATATATATATATATATATATATATATATATATATATATATATATATATATATATATATATATATATATATGTGTAGTAGTAATATCGAAATATTAATATCACAACTACCTTACTATCATTCATAATAATAATAAAAATAATAATAGCAATAATAAAGGACTACTGATCTGCATGACCTACATGTGATTCAAGTTATTTATAAAGTACTAACAGAATAAGTTGATTTGCAGGCCTAAGAAAGAAAAACTAATGCATGGTTAAATGTGAAGGAGTTTATCATTATTAAAGCTCATCATTCATTAACATTCATCTCAAACAAGGTAGAGTAAACAGACAGCTATGAAAGCACAAGTCGACACGAGGCTCTGTGTCAAACCTCTACCTTCAATTATAGCACTGATCAGACTGGCGAGGGTGAAGTGTGTGAACAATACAGAGAGCCTGGGATTATTTAACCTTAATGCCAAGAGCCATTAGCGCTCCCTGCGATTATTACTCATCATGGCCAACCATGCTTACGGTTCATAATAAGCTGCAGGCAGATGTTCCTCCCGAAACACAGCAATCAGATTTCACAAATTCAGCACTCCACGCATGAGTCCGCTTCATAATCTAATTATGGGCTTTTGTTGAATTGAATTAAAGCTTTTCGGTGGGTGACAGAATTAAAAGCAGAGATAAATGTGGCAATTTCATTTAAAATTAACAAACTACTGAAAAATTATTTGTCCGTTTCTCTGTCGACAATCATTTCCGTATTCTTGCGATAAATGGGCTCAGCTGACATTCAATGACCAAAACAACTGTTATTTAGATCAATCACAGCAGAATGAGACTATAAGATGTGTGAAGAAGTGAAAGAAAGTGAAAGAAAAATAGAACACGGAAGGACAAGATGTGGCTGGTTGTTAATTAAAGAGACGACTGAAACAGCATAAACATTTGTTCCTATTGTGACTCACTGCTCGTTCACCAAAGGCAATCAGCAGAAGAGGCCTGTAATTGATAAAGCAGCTGGCGTTTGCAATCCCAAGGTCATGCGTTAGATTCCCAGGGAATGCATGAAATGATCAAATGAAGGCAGCGCAAGTTGCTTTGGATAAAAGCGCCAGCCAAATGCAAACAAGTTATTTAAAAAAAAAAACAAAAAAAAAGTAAACATTTTGAAGAAACAGCCATCTTATTCATAGCAAATTGCAAGTCGTAGCAATATGAAAATAAAATCAAAATATTTTGATAATGAAGCCAAAATTATGAGAATAAAGTCCAAATATTTTGAGAATAAATTCAGAATAATTGAGAATAAAGTCAAAAATTGTTTGAGAATAAAGTAAAAAATTTAAGAAGAAATTACAAATAATTTTGAGAATAAAGTCACATTTTTTGAGAATAAAGTCAAAATATTTTGAGAATAAAGTCAACATTTTTGAGAATAAAGTCTAAACTTTTTTGAGAATAAATTCAACATTTTTTTAGAATAACGAACAAAGTTAAAATATTTTGAGAATAAAGTCAAAATATTTAAAATAGTTTGAGAATAAAGTCAAAAT